>JBANCV010001189.1:0-18004 GCA_037040105.1 Amiota albilabris | reverse complement strand
GGTGGAATAGGGCAGAACCACGGAGGATACACCAACTTATCCCAAACATCAAAGATTGGCTTAAGCGTTGTCCTGGTGACGTCCGGTTTGAACTTACCCAATTCTTAACTGGTTATGGATGCTACAGGCAGTACCTGTACAGGTTTGCGCACACTGCGGATCCGTTCTGTGATCTATGTGGTGATGTCGTGGAGAATCCGGAACATTTTGTTCATGAGTGGCCCCGTTACGGAGTGAAGCGTCGAAGAATGTATGCACGGATCGGATCTCCTTGCAGGTCACGAGAGATTGTGAGGCGCATGACAACTTAGGTGGACGATTGGATATTTTTTTCTACAGAAATTGCCAATGTAATGAGGGGCGCTCGAATGTACGAGCGAACAGTGGCGTTGCCTTAATTAAGCTATCAATCCCTCCCTACGAAGGAATACTTTGGTGGTGCCGTAGGGATTAACAGGATTTGAGGCGATAGGGGGATTGTTTATTCGGTAGGCTAATGTAATCCGAGCTAACTTGTGACACGGGTCATGAGTATCGTTTGGTAGCTTTTACCTCCTTGTTCGCATAACAAAAAACAAAAAAAAAAAACCTTGAATGAGCATCCCAACTTATATTTTCAAATTCAGATTATAGAGTATCCAACTAGGATCCGAGAAAGATATTTTGTTGGACACCCTCCAGTTCTCGATCTGAACATCTAAATTCTCGGACAGAAGAGTTATGTCTAGTACCTTCTCCCATCTCGGATGGCCTGCGGTGCTAGGGACAGTGAAGGTGGGTGTATTTCCTCTATTACAAACTAACAGATTAGAACTACTTATAAAATTAAAAAGTGACTCACCAAGTTCATTATCATTGGTCCCCATAGCGTATGATGTCGCACCCTAGAAGTAGGGGAGTGTTACTGGTCGTCGCACTGGCGGTCAACTGTACAACCTCGTGCGGAGGTGCCTCCTTTATGTGTACCATGTAAACTGACGCTATGAGCATGGCTTTTCCTTCCGGCACTTCAATTTGTACTGCTGTTTAATCACCTGTACAGAATTGAGGAAAAAGGAAAGCATTTAGATAGTTTTTAACCATCTTGGCTTGCCACATACCTTAGCGTATAATATTTTATGTTTCGTATTCCTGAGCCCCAGAATGTCAGTTCCTCTGACCCAAGGCTGTTGGACGATACAATGTCAACGTCCTCCTCACCTAGGAGCTTAAGGTTAATCTGCACGACCTTCAGCATCGGTATATTTTTTCGAAGTGCATGTCACTTCGTCTTGAAGCATTAGGCCATCCTTCAACTTATTTGCAGCTTGGTAAAGTTTTGATACCTCGTCCGATATATATTATATTTTCAGCTTGGCGTACCTCATGCCAAACCTCATTTTGTCGTCAGTTTTCTCCAACTCCTTAACGAAATCCTCGTTAATGGAGAGGAGTAGAGGCATGCTGCTCTTCTGCTGACCTTCATCCTTGATAACAATCCTGTAATTTATAGGCATGGTAGGGTTCTTTCGCTGCAGAAGCTGAAGCACCTTGTTGTGCTCCAGCTTCATGACAGGCAACCAAATGCGATCTCTCGGCCGCCTTTCATTGTCACGAGCTTGGATAAGCTTGAGCTGTAAGCCATCCCAATCATTGCTTATTTTAGCAATACACCTCCTCAGGAAATCCAAAAACGCACGATCATCACATTAAATCACCCTGCGGCAGCGAGAAACCGCAGAAGAGTCGAATCCTGGTGGAGACGAACACAGATCACAGAGAAGGTGTTCAGCTCATACCGAGCGTCGTCGCTGAAAAGCCTTTTGGCACTTCTTGCGGTACCTCTTTTGTCGGTTGTTTTGTAACTTTACTGTTCCTTGTGCTAGCGCTTGTAATGGTCTCATCCTGAGATCGATTACGCTTAGTCGCCTTTGCAGATTTCATATGACATGTACTCCTCGTACTCGCCCACCATGGCCTGTTGTTTGAGTTTGTCGGCGTGACCGAACTCGTGTACCGCCCAATCTTCTCATTTTTGGCAATCTTTTTGGTACAGGTTCTTCCTGGCCATCACTTCTGACTTGCACTTCTTTGGCAAGGTGCGCTATGGCTCGCGCTCCCCTTTGCTATTTTTATTGATGTTGTCGGTTTGGCGCTATTTCCACCAGACTCCGACACTTCTTTGGCAAGGTGTGCTATGTCTCGCGCTCCCCTTTGCCATTTTTGTTGATGTTGTCGGTTTGGCGATATTTCCACCAGATTCCTGGCTCGAAGCCAATAACTCGTCCTCGGTGCTCATCCCGAGCTCCATTTTGTGCTGATCTGTCTGAAGTTTGTTTATTTGCTTATTAGAATTCATGTTTTCGTCCCACGAGTGAAGGAGAAAGTATGTCCACCAGGGCATAGCTCCCTGTACCCCGGCAAGGCTAAAAATTTAAACCGGAACCCGCCAGGTATCCGGAGTTTACCGTTATAAGACACACTCACGCAGTGTCATTCATCTCATGGGTACGGTTGTCATAGACCCGGGATTGCGGGTTTTATCGAGTTCACCTCTCTAGATCCACCATATTGCGTTAACAGCAGGGACACCTCTAGCAGGATGTGGCTCCTCACCACGTATGGACGGTCTCGAGCATTGAGCTTCTGGCTCATTTACCCAGAAACCTTATCCCCCAGCTAGCGTTATAAGATTAAATTCTACAGCAGTAGGACCATAAAACGGTTGTCCAGTTATGTTGAGTGAGCTACATTTGACAAGTTTATAAATAGTTCATTTCAAATAACTTACAAAATGCCTCTACTATATCACCACCACCTGTCGGAGTGAAAACACCAAAAAATGCTGAGTATATCAAGGACAATCCAAATAATAAGCTAGAAATCTTTACTAGCAAAGCAATACATAAGGAAACCATAATTTAACAATAAGCTTAGAAGTTGGAAACTATGGAAAAAGTGTGTATTGAACTAAAAAATCAGACAGCTCTGCTCGTAGCAGAAAATGAAAGTCTCAAAACAAACATAGTAACTCCCAAACAAAGCAATAAAAATGTATTCTATGAAACCGATGAAGTAGAAATTGCCCGTGAAAGAGATTGGATCCTAAAGAAAAGACATACTAAAAAAAGAAACGTTGAACTTTCCTGAACTATTGGAGCGTCCTACCTTTGATGTCAAAATAAATGAAATGAGCGTTCAACATGAAAAGAAAACTCCACGGACCCAACCAATTATGGTATCGGGTGAATGCAGAAATCAACAAATTTATAAGCTAGTGGAAAGTGAAACAAAAAAAAAATGTGTTCTCCATCAAAATACTAAATAAAAGTACGTATTAGTACTTATAAATTCAATACATCAGAATCTGCTATAGAAGCATAACAAACACTATAACCAGTATGAATCTTCCTTGGCTCATTTCTGAAAATAGACAAACCCGATCGATTAAGGTAATGGCGAAATTTATATCACTCCAATGGTTCAGAAGAAATATTATCAGATCTGCAAAAACAAGGATTAAAAGCCACTAACGCAATTAACAAACTTAAATGGAAAACTAAAGAACCTTTAGATATATTTATTTTGACCTTTGATGATGTAAGAACAATATATGAAATAAAAAGTATATTACACTCTGTAGTTACTATTGAGGCTGAAACAATTTAAACTCATTCCTAAATGCAAATCATGTCACACGCAAAACTATTGTGGCAAACAATCTAGATCTGTAAAATACGCAGGTGTACACAAGTCGGTAGATTGCAAAAAATCTGAACTTCAGCAACCAATATGCTGCAATTGTGGTGAAGCCCGCTAGCTGCAGGGGATATGTAGTTGCCAAGGAGTTGCAAAAGATACGTGACCAAACAACTGTTATAAACAATAACGACACTCAAGTAAAAAGTTCGATTAGCAAACCTATGCAAAGTTATCCAATAAACTCTGTTCGTAAATCTATGACCGAGAAAACTATTTCAACTCATAATGAGCCAATACACTCGCTAGAAGTAAAAGGGAAACGACTAACACACAAACATCTTACAAAAAGTGTAAAATACACTCACGAAACAAAAAGAATCTATATTGGCACTTGAAAAGAGAGTGCTTAATCTCGAAAAAACCTTTCACCAAGCTAAATTGATATGACTGAATTTTTAAAAATTATGCTTTGGAAGTTATATATTAGATATAAAACATTATGAAGAAGGTAATATATCTGCAGACAAATTCCAAGCCATAAGCATTACGGTTGATCGAGATAAAAGTTTATCAGTTACTGCAGTGTATAGCCCCCTAACACATCAAAACAAATGTGATCGGTATATTGAGCTAATCAATAGCCACAGCAAAAACCGATTCATAATGGGCGGTGTTTAATACTAAGCATGCCCATTGTGGGTCAAGGCTGGGTGCAGCACATTTTCTACTTCACCAACTTACTGATCCACAAAAGACACTCGACCTTATTGATTTTCTTATCGCTAGGAAGATATCTACCCACTATCTGTGCATAGAAAGCGAGTTAGTATTTAAAATAACTAATAAATATACTGATTGGAAATACTTAAAAAAAAATTTTTCAAGCGATAAACATTACGTAGAAATAAATACTAGTGCCATTTTAGATGACGAAGTAGTGTGCTTTTCAAATAACATACAACACGAAGCGAGGATCAGTACACCAGGAAAAAGAGCTATCACAGTAGGACACAAGTACACAAATGAAATAAAAGAAATGATTGCAGAAAAATGCCGACTGCGCCGACGGTGGCAACAAACAAGATCTCCATCTAATAAAAGCAGGCTAAATAAAGTATCAAAAGAGCTCTCCAATAAGATAAAAGTATTAATCACCTCTCTTAGCAATTAGTTAAAGGGACCGACAACTGAACGTAACACCGACTACTCGCTTTGGAAGTGCGCAAAAAAATGTTCACAACCAACAGCACAATACACATCATTTAAAAAAATCAGATAACACATGGGCTAAAAGCAACAAAGAAAAAGCTAATACTTTTGAAGAGTACTTCCTAAGAATTTTCAAGCCATATGACAAATCAAGTCCAGCTGATCACGATTATGACACCGAAATCCCTACAGTAACGGTACTATACACGGAAATAAGTAACCTAAAAATTCGTCTGGATTTGATCTTATCACGAGCAAAATTTTAAAACAGTTGCCACAAAATGCAATTTCTAGATTAACAATAATTCTGAAATACATTTTAATCTATGGGAAAACTGCTGAGGTGGTCATGATAAACAAACAAGGGAAGCCTGTATATAATGTAAGTTAACATCGGCCTATTTCACTCATACCTATAGTTTCAAAACTAATTGAGAAGCTACTTGCCAAACGTTATAATCATGTAATTGAACTGAGAAAATAATACATTTGCACCAATTCGGTTTTCGCAGGAGGCATTTCACTATTGATAAAGTTCACAGAATAACAAGGATTATCGAAAACGCATTTTAGGAAAAATATCTGTGCTCCTCTGTTCTTCTTGATGTGTCTAAAGCCTTCGATAAAGTATGCTACGACGGCCTTCCTAATAAAATTAAGGCGCTTTTACCTGTTCAATATTGCAACATACTGAAATCATATTTATCTCATCGCTTCTTCCGTATTAAATACGATGATTCTTGCTCCGATCTCAAGGAAATAAAAGCGTGCATTCCCAGCATAGCGTTTTGGGGTCTATCCTTTACGTACTTTTTACATGCGATTTACTAACAGATGAGCAACAACATTTGCAGACACGGTTGAAAATACTTAATTGCTAAACTGCAGTTTTTTCTTAACAAAAAATTTGAGTGGACAGATATATGGTGCATTAAACTAAATGAAACAAAATCAGTCCATATTGACTTCACATACAATAAAAATATAAATGGAGTGCAAATCCCACAACCGCTAAATAGTTGGATATGACTTTGGATACCAAGCTGCGATGGAATGAACATGTCAAAAAGAAAAAAGAAGAGTTGGAAATAAAATTTAAAAAATGTATTGGCTCATGGGTAATCGATCTATTTTATCCATATTATATAAACAAGTGCTTAAACCAGTGGATGTACGGTATCCTACTATGGGGCTATACAAGTTATAGCAATATTCTGCAAATCCAAAGATTTCAGAATAAGGATTTAGAACGCGATCGAGTCAGTTGCCGTTGCAATTAGAAAAAATGCTTTGTCTCACATAATAAGGTGATCATCTCATGCAGTAGCCATCTTCTCTGCAAATACCGTGCAAAGCGCCATGAAATGATTGAATACCACAAAACTCGGAAAGATTGTTTGTTAGCTCACTTACAGTGGCCCTTAGCTTATTTCATGCAGCAGCTTATTGGAACTTAGAATTGTGCAATTGTAGCTATGTATTTAAATAAAAGTATACATTTTAAAAGAACAAATGCAGAAAATGTAAATATACACGAAAAAAAAACAGGTCACAGCTTATTTCGTGCAGTCAGTTTTGGTAGTGGGTGTAGGGAAACCGTTACATCGTAGATCACGGTTACTTTGTCTATTATTTATGGTATTGTCTTTCACAAATTATTTTTCTAGAAATTCATTTTAATTGTGATTTCAAACCAAGACACACATATTTTATTAAAATGTGTCCACGAACCAGCTTAGAAAAACTTAAATCATTTCAGAAATGGAATTAGACAGCGGAAATTGTTGACTTAAGTCCCATCACTGTTTAAAGCATAATCAAAAGATTTGTGCAGGATAGAAGGATAATGGATAATGGCCGAAATGCGCCCAATAAGATTTTTTCCGACCAGGATAAAGTCTTAATTGTCCGAAAAACTAAGATCAACTATAAATTATTGGCACCAAAATTGATCATGGAGGTAGAGGATGAATTGGGGAAGAAATGCTGTGCAGAAACAGTGGACCGACTGTGAAATAAGCTGCGAGCCACTGTAACTAGTTGCAATGTAAATAAAAAATTAAAAAATATTATTAAATTTTTGAAAATTACACTGTTTCATAAAAATACCACTTGAGCAAAAATATTATGTGAATACTCATCACCGTTCAAAAGTAATAAACGAAACGATAAATTGGAACAAATGGGCTTAATTTCAAAGCAGGGTTAAATAACACTCGCTGAACTCTATTTTTTAGATAAGAAGAAATCCTACAGACATGATGATGTGGGAAACCTACCA
This sequence comes from Amiota albilabris, assembly GCA_037040105.1. NCBI lineage: Eukaryota > Metazoa > Arthropoda > Insecta > Diptera > Drosophilidae > Amiota > Amiota albilabris. The sequence goes on along the minus strand of JBANCV010001189.1, from coordinate 10,833 downwards.
AGTTCAATTTATGTAAAACCAGATCATGATTAACAAAACCAAATGCTTTGCTGAATTCAGTGACGTTTTTCGCTTAAGCCAAGAATTACTAAAGATGTAAATTGTCGCATGGGAGTTTTTTTTTTGATAGGTGGAAATCCAACTGGTTATTTATTATTTTTTTTTTTACCATCTCTGTAATTTAAATTAATAATAAATCATTTTTTGATTAGAAAAGAATCACTGCAATTTAGTCGGTAAATATCTTTCCGTTATTCTAGAAAAATAAAAGCTTTTTTCTCCCATCTGATTAAAAGGGAAGGTGGTGAGTGGGCTCATCGGAAAATCGTCGGGTTTAGAAAAATAAAGAAATAAGCGATACGGAAAGAAAACTTAAGAACTCTTTGAATATATTTTTCATACATTTTGTTTTTCCCAATAACTGAGTAAATATTATTGTAAATAATAATAAAACGGAGCTCATAAATCGTTGACTACGCAGTTTACCTATGATATTCGGGAACAAGCAGAAGTCATTGGGTGCCAAATCAGGACTGTACGGAGGATGAGTCATCAATTCGATGTTTTGACTGCACTAAAATTCACCTGTTAGACGAGATGTGTGAGAGCTCGCATTGTTATGATGGAGAATGATTCGTCTCGTTCATACAAAATCGAATGTATTGAAGTGGAACTAATGTGCAAGGAAGCCTCTATCTCACGATATGTCATATGATGATCTTGCATTATCAGTTCATGAACTGCATCGATGTTATGTGGCAGAAACACCAATTTTGGACGACCTTCACGAAATTCGCCGGCGACCGAACTACGACCACGATTGAATTCACAATACCAGCGATATACTGTGGCATTTGATGGTGCTTTATCGCCATACAAAGAACTGAGTTCATAGACACATTCTTGTTGAGATAATTCACGTCGAAAGTTGTAATAAATTATCCAAGGAATACATTCTCTTAAAATTTCCATTTTTTCGCCAAATTGATTTTCTTAAATCACTGTAAACGAAACAAATAGCACTTGTACATTAAAACGTTGTGAGCACGTTTATGTTAAAAAATGTTAAAACCAGATTTCATCTATTGGCATTAGTGTTGTCAGATCCTGAAATATAATTAGTATCATATGTAATAGGCTCAAAAACTTTTGCGCTAACCAAAACACAATTTATAATGCATTTCCAGGCATTAATATTGAAATTTATGCATAAAGTAATCTCGAAACTCTTTTAAGTGTTTGTGGTTTATCAAGATTAAAAAATAACCAAATCGAATACAAAATAAATATTTCTATCAAAGCAAAGTGGTTTATATTAAACGGCTTTGTCATCAGCATCTTAAAACCAAGCTTCACAAATTTGTTGATAAGCCCAAGGACATCACACTGAGATCTGTTGATACTGAAATCAATTTTTGTTGGGTAGCAATTATTTTTAATCATTTAAGAAAAGTGCATTGGCATTGTTAAAACCAGGTGAATAATTGGATTTCAACGATTTTAGTTGTAAGAAGACAATTCTCATCAATTGTAGGAGTGGCAATATAATTATAAGGGGAAATAGGATAATGGTTGCCAAGATAGAATTTAGAAGAATAAGTAGATTCACAGAATTTTGCGAAAAGGTCTGCAATATCTAAAATACTGCGGAATAGTTTGTCAATTAGATACAACGACGAGGGAAACAATGAAAATTAGCGTTTTGAATTTACCAAGTTATAAAACTGCTTAGGCAAATGCGAAAATTGCAATCTAAAACGTGAGAGATAGTTATTACGAGGGTTGCTAGTTAAGTCTTGAGACAGACAAAAAATATCAAATATGTATCACCGAAAATGACTTTATTGTTTTTCGAAATATTCTCCTTGAAGACCAATACTGTTTTGTTTGTTAGTGAACCAATTTTCGAAGAACTTCTTCCACTCGGAATGAGGTATCTCCAAAACATGTGTTTTGAACGCATTAACCGCTTCTCGGCGTTGAAAAAGGTTGCCCTCGCAATTTATTTTTATTGTGCGGGAATAAAAAGAAGTCATTGGGTGCCAAATTTGGACTATAGGGCGGATGACCCATCAATTCGACGTTTTGGGTGTTTAAGAAGTCACTTGTTTGAGCCGATGTGTGAGAGCTAGCATTGTCGTGGTGGAGAATGATTCGTCTTCTGCGGTTGATTTTTCTTATTTCTTCGAACACTTCTGGCAAACAAATGGTGGTGTATCATTCAGAATTAACCGTTCTACGTTCCTCTAATGGCACGGTGCGCGAACAACTTTTGTTGGATTTAGCTCATCTTGAAAGACCCATACAGTCGACTGCTGTTTAGTTTCAGACTCATATGCATAGATCCATGATCCATCACCTGTCACGATCTTATAGATGTCTTTTGAAGCACGGCGATTGAATTTTTTCAACATTTCTTTGCATCAATCAACACGGTATGCGGTATCCAACGCGAATAGATCTTTTTGACGGCCAAATGTTCATGCAATATTCAATGTATTGAAGTGGAACTAATGTGCAAGGATGCCTCAATCTCACGATATGTTACATGAAGATATTGCAATATCAGTTCACGCACAGCATTAATGTTGTGTGGCACAACAACCGACTTTGGACGACCTTCTCGAAATTCGTCCTGGAGAAAACTACGACCACGATTGAATTCAGAAAACCAGCGAAACACGCTGGCCCTGGATGGTACTTCATCACGACAAGTCGAAGCGAGTTGATCGTTAAACTGTTGTTGAGTTTATCCACGTCGAAAATCATAAAAACTCATTGCACGAAAATATTCACAATTTAATTCCAGTTTTTAGCCGAAATGAATTTTTCAAGTCACTGCAAACAATACAAATAGCACTCGTTTGACAAAACGTTCTGAGTGCATTTATCATTAAAAACGACAAGCTTTACGATACCAATGTCAGATTTGACATATCATAACTAGCAACCTACGTATAATAAATGCTAATTAATGATAGAAAATTAGCACGGGCCACACAAAAGTTGGGAAAAGCATTTGAAGAGTCAGTATTTTTTTACTCAATATTCTGTAGATTAGAAAATCTATTTGTAAGGCAAGGTGGTTAATATGATACTTTACGTTCTATCCGGATCGGATTTGAATCAGTTTCCACAAAAACCACAAGGGAAATTATGTCATTCAGGGGTTGTTGTTGTGGAATACATTCCAAAAATGGATGCGCTTTGATTCTAAAATTAAGAATGGTCTCTCGCTTTAGTGTTGGGTCTATGTGAACGATAAAGTGAATCAACTTGATTCAGTTTGGTGTGAATACACTATTAGAAACAGCATTTAATGCTATTATGGATAAAAAATAAAGTATACCGTTGCAAAGAAAAATTTTACTTCAATTGCACAAAATAGACCAATCTGTTCAAAGGTAGCATGTATTTAGTTGGGCCAAATGAAGATTCGGAGGCTGAAGTAGAATAAGTAACAGAAAGGGGTATATCCAATTTTGGATAATAAGTATCCTCAATAAGATATAAAAGTTGTGATCTTGAAACAGAAATATCAACGGAATCGTTTATTTCCAGTAGTCTGTTGCAACATTTGGCTATAATGTTCATTTGAAACAAAGACTGGTCAAACAAAGTATAAAAGAAATCATGATGTGCTGAAGGAACAAGATTATTCGATATATTGTAAAAGGACCACGAAATAAGTAGGAGATTAAAATCACATAACGCGATAAAAGAGTCACGGTCTCAGTTAAAAAAAATGGCATGATTTAAATAAGTGTCCGAAATAGAATTAGGAGGTAAATATGAACAAGATATAAAAACATATTCATCTGGCAACAATAATTTTGAACAAGGAAACTAAATGTTGGCTGTTTAGCAGTTGAGACTTACTCTGCAACGTAACGTACATACCAAGCCGCTGACATTTTAAGTGCGGAGTTACCATATGATTACCATCATTCCCAAGAAAATGAAATAGCGTCACTATCAACAGACGTGCTGCGATTATTAAACCACTTATACCATTCTTTTATCCGAGTTTTGCCCCACTCAGTTCGCTCAAACATTTTGGAGCTGAATCATAAACGAAGGTCGAATTCTCTTTCCATTTCAAACAACAAATGGAAAAACATTTTAATTAAGCTCATAATACTAAAATTATTTTTCAGAAACTAAGAAGTAATATCAAATTTGATGCTATTCTTTAAGTAGAAAATAAATTTTCCACATTTTAAAATTATAAGACACGTTAATTTGTATGACAATGACTCTTTCTTATTTCTTTTTTTCTCTGTTTCCATGGAAATAATGCCAACAATAGAAATAGAAACAACAACAATAAAACAACAAAAAATATTTATTAATTCAAACCATATGAAGGATACACATACAGCCATAAAAATACCAACAACATTAGTTAACTCATCTATTGATATTTCAACTGCCGCTGCTCCAGCTTCAACATGGCCTAAAAAACCATTTATGGACCCAACGGAACAATTACAAACTTCAATATTATCGCCAATAACTTCATCATATGCTGAGGCAATTGGCGCTTCCGCCATACCTCGGTTTAGACGAAATACCAATGATGAACCTGTTGATCGTTGTCGATTATTCGTTGAAGGTGATCCAAACAAAAATGAATTTTATTCACCAGACTATCCTAATTTGTATCCACGGGGAATCAATTGTACTCGTGTCATAACCGGTAAGTTATGATGATAAGTATAAGTTAAGCTAAAACTAAAAATTTGTGTTGAGAAAGAAAAATAATACAAATCAGTTACAATTCATTTGACAGTTCAAATCCTTTGTTTTCATTGCAGTCTGTCATATAAATTGAAAGATGTTGATTGTTTATTGTGCATTATGTATAATTCAATGTGTATGTTTAGTTAAATTATAATATAATGAGTCGTGATCCTAATAATGTCAATTTAAACTGGATTTTGAAAGTAAAGACAGGAAATTAAGAGATCAGCCTGACTCAGAACGCATGCATAAATTCATTTCCACTTCGTTCTGAATATGCGAAGCATTTACAATAAGCGCACATGTAAACCTGTCGTTATTTTCGGGAACGGAATTTATGTGTCTTAAAAATTCATAACTTATTGCAGACGTTTTGAAAATCAGCTATTCGCAAAATGTTATTGTGTGCAGTGTTGCCATGTGATGCAGTTATTTGTCATTATTATCTTTTTCTCAATGATTTTGTGAATTATAGACTTAAAAATGTTATCAAAAATCAAAAATAATAATTATACATTGAACATTGGTTTTTTACAATGTGATTTTGAAAAAAAACCTTGTTTTGAGGCGTGAGCTACATCATATTTTATGCATATGGCAACTTTGCAGAAGCAAATAAAACCAAACCAAACTTGACCATTTTTTCACTGCACTAATAAAAGTAACAGTTGATTGATGTAAACAATGTGTTTCTTAATCAGGCTCATCTCATTGAGAACCGTTTCGGGTGTATTATAAACGCATATATGGCTCTGTATGATAAATAAAAAAAACATTCCAATATTTCTCCGCTTGCTCAACTATCTTACTTACCATGTCATAAATACCATTCAGCTTTGGATATTGCACTAAGAATGCAAGCTCTTTTTGCAATAAGGCGAACAATGTTGAGAGCAAACAAATGACAAAGATTCGAATCATATAAATGGCAATATGGTGAAAATTTCAATATCTATATAAAGGAAAAATCGCTCCATGCCGATGAATTGTATGTGGATAAAGACGAAATCTTCGATAGGATTACAGATGGAAACTTTCGAATGCAACGGCATAAATTTTGCTTTTTCCACAACATGGTGAAGAAACAACTTAGTTATTCCAAAGGTCTTTGGTTAAATATGGGTATTCTCTAAAGTTGTCTATAACTGTAACTCATATATCAAAACGGAAAATGGGTTTGGAAAATGTAACAATGCACAATTTCCTGCCACACACATTACTTCAGCAATATTTTAGGAAAGCTATGGCACTTGTGCTGCTAATACTGATGTATCTAAAAAACGTACCCATTAATTTAATGTCTCATGTAAAATAACAAAAGTTTTAATTAATGTAAAATATGTCTTGGAGTATGTTGACGAGTTTCAACAAGTGACAATTACTTCAATATGTATGAGTACTGTTGTAAATATACGACCATGAGTACATAAAGCATCACTCATTCTATAACTTTAAGGAATACTTTGATTTTGACAGACACCTCCTCTATAAAATTCTTTATTCGATACTAAATTACTTCCAGATCTGATTCAAGCCTTAAATACAATATCGACCTGTACATGGTAATGTCAATTTGGAGACAAAATTCTTAAATATGAGGCAAAATGCGGAAAATTGATTAAATTTGATTTTTACTTTGTTTAATATACGATTCTCTAGATTGATAACTTAATAGAATACCCATAGTCCTTAACAGATCTCTCAAGCGGTCGAAATGAATATTTTGCAATGATGTCCACAAAATCAAACCCAAACGAGTAGCGAGGAACTTCCTGTTCTCACATCCTTTCGGAAAACAGTAGCCATAACTGCGGATTATGCAATGAGTGACATCAGCGCATATCCAAAAATGTGTAAATTGAATAGCAAGGAAATCGACAACAAAGTCTGTATATAAGTCCCACAAAGTGTTTTAAGTACCTGAAGTATGGGCACACTGCAAGAGGATGCAAGAAAATGCACATGTGTCAGTAAGTTACAAGTGTGAAGCCTATAGGAAGGCCATGCGGAATCTGAAAGCTAGACATGATTAAGTGTTTTCAGCTGAACTTAGATAGGTGCAGTGCGGAGGACCTCCGCTCTCAAACACTCATAGACATGAACGCTAATGTACTTCTGGTTAGTGATTTCCATACACCAAAGAAAGAAACAAATGTCTGGACTCAAGATACTAGATCCCCACTCATAATTGCCGGTCATTTTAGCGCATGGTTGGTGGAATGGAGTTGTACTTACACCAATTGGTGCGGACGGGCTGTTTTGGAAGCATTTTTATCACTGGATATGGTCCGATTATATTGGAACAACTCAATCACGGTTGACAAAGCGAGAGCCAGTGCGGCAATAGATCTCCCCTTCTGTAGCACATCGATTTGTGCTATCATATGGAATGCTGCAGATGCCTATACGCATAATGATTACCTTGTAATACAATTTTGTATCTTCACTCACGCAAAGTTCACTACGTCAAGACTGAGATTGAGAAAACGGGACCTGAAAGTCGCTTTGAAAGCAAAGAAACTTGTTACGGAAACATTTGATCAGTTTAAAGTGACATCTGGTAATGCGAGTCAGCAATCCCGTCAATTTATGCAAAACCACACAAGGAAGTGCGATGGCTCTATGCCCAGGAAGAGGAAATGGCAGGAAACCTAATTTCTGATGGAGTGATGAAATTGCTGAACTTCACCCGCAGTGAGGATTTCGGACTCTACCGATACTCTTCTTTTCCTCGAAGAATTTAGGTAACAGAAGTTCATACTAAACAAGGAGATATGCAGGAGCAAGTAGAATACCTTTTTTTGGAGAAGCGGATCAGAAGTGGGCAGCCCTTACAGAATTGTAATGTGCAAGTTTAAATACCTCAATCGAGGTAGCAAAGACTTAGAGTGTGGTCGCATCAAAAATAGAGAGGACTGTTGTAGTGTCGAGGAGGTGGCATACTCAGAATCATTTAAATATGGCGGAACATAAGACCAAACTGGTCCTTATGAGCAGCTGGAATTATGTGGAGGCACTCTCCCTGAGAATTTTGAGCCATGTTATTGAGTCGAGGCTTTGCATGAAATACCTGGGTGAACTCTTGATTATGCTTTAAGGTGCTCTTGAACTAGTCTGCCAAAAAAGCAGCTGCCATCACACAAAAACTTTCCACGATTCTCCCAAAACTAGGGGGACGCAATCTTGGATTCTTCTATGTTCGGTGAGTAAACCCACACTGCTTTATGTGGTTCCAATCTAGGCTGGGGCACTTCCAATCAAGTCATACCTTCTTTGTGTTGTAAGGAGTGCTCTCATGGTTGCCAATGACAAGTACCTCGAGGGAGCATCTTCTCAGGTGGAGTAGGTTAAGTCCACATATTTGACAGCTCAAGTGAAGTAGGGAAGAGCCACGGAGGATAAACCAGCTCATACCAGATATTACAGATTTACTTAAACGTCGTTCTGGTGACGTGAGGTCTGAATTTACTCTATTCGCAATTGGTCATGGATGTTTCAGGCAGTATGGGCAAGCTGCGAATCTGTTCTGTGCTCTGTTGTCGTGGAGGATCGGAGCATTTTTTTCATGAGTGCCCCCGTTTCAAAGCGGAGCGACGAAGATTGTATGTGCGCATTAGATCTCCTTGCAGCCGTCAGGAGGCGCATGGTAAAATCTGTGAATGACAGAGCATTCTTCTCTGAAGAAATTGCAAAAATATCCCTTCCTATGAAGAAAAGTTTTGTCGGTGCAGCGAGGATTAGAGGCGATAGAGGATTTTTTTTTATGGTAGGCTTATGAATTCGAAAAAATTTGTGGCATGGGTCATAAGTATCTTTGGAACATTTTTACATCCTTTTTCGCATAACAAAAATTCATAAATTTCGATATTTGCAAGTGAGGAGAGGTACAATAATGCATTTCATATTCATATTTTGAATCAAGACTGATGTTTCCCAAACCTCCCCAAAATACAATGAGAGTGAAAGAAGCTCAAATAGGCTGGCAAATGGTTTTACGAAAGAGTTTGGTACCAATAGTTACCATTTTTCCTCTTCTTTTTGTACTATTACTAAGTTCATTCATAAAACTAAATCGAAACTATTACACCTATCATCTGAAATGGAGAAAAGATCTGATAGTGATAATTAGAGGCATTGAATCCTCCATGGACTGTAATGATTTAAAGAGTGGCAAAGTATAAAGGGATTTGACTTCATGATAAGATTGTCATCACCATCATTTCCAAAATTTTAACACTGCAGCCATTGCTTCATATTGAATTGGCACCGAAGTCGCAGCATCTACGCAAAAATGTGGTCTTCCCATTCATTCATGAACGCAATTCATGCAGTTTGGAGGAAACAACACCAGATGTATGTGCTAGTGCGTTACTTTGATGAAACAATAATTTTTTTTCGCCGATATGGCGGTGTCTCCTTTAATTTTTTGTCGGATCGGTCCAATAACTCACTGTAGTATTGTCCAGTGATCGCTCTACCTTTTTAAATCCATGAAAATGACGCCCTTCGCATCCCAAAAAATCGTCGCCATGTGCTTACCGGCCGATCTTCGCCTTCTTCAGTCCAGTTTCGCTGGGAGAAATCCATTGTTATGATTGATGCTCAGGTTTCATCAACGGTGACAACTCGATGAAAAATGTCCTTTCGGATATCGTTTAAATTGACCTTAACACTAGCCGCATCCGCTTGTTGTGCAGCGTGAGCAATCGCGTCACCCATCGGGCCGATAATTTTTTCACCGCCAATGATAATATTGAATGCCATTCCGATCGACACACCTACGGCCTTTGATACTTTTGTCACTTTCGTTCGTCGATCAGCGAGAATCATGTCGTGAACTTTTTCAACGATTTCTTTGGTAACCACCGTGTGCCGGACGTCCTGGTCGCTCCTCAATCAAAAATGGATGTGCGCTCACGTTTAAGTTCGTTGAACCAATATCTAACTGTGACGTATCCACATAAAAAGCATCCAACTTTGTTTTTATCTTCCCGCATTTTTTGCAAACCAAAAACACAAAACGAATTACTGAACGATACAGCTCTTTTTCCTTCTTAGCGAAAATCACGAAACACGTCTGACAAGGATGACTGCCATATCGAAACTATTCTGTCAATCAGTCTGAAATTTGTGCTAGCATCGTCTGATAAATGGCAGCTCACGATGATAATATTAACTTCACTCAGGAACGTCCTCTATTTTCAAACACGGGTAACGAACCGCCCTCATAAATACATGTCCATCATAATTCATGAAGATGTTCATTTATTAACATGAAGAGTTTTCTCTACTTTTGATGCGGTCCGCACTAACTATCTTGTCGATAATGATAAAAAAATTTAGTCTGCACTGACTGCCTTTAATTTTTTTTTTTTTCTTTTACTTTTCATTTTCATTTTGAATCTCCTTATATTATAGGACTAATAAAAAGGTTTCAACTCTTAAAAATACACCCCTATTTGTCCTTCCCACAAGTGAAAGAAGGGGGTTAGAATTCACTACGGGCCTCTAAGTTAAAAGTAGGGAGATGAATTTTTTGTATGAACAAGAGTTCTAGCCAATGGATTCACATGCTGAGCAAGTTTATCCCCAAATAAAAGTTTCCGCTTTGAACACTCATCTTTTACAAATAGTACATTAAGATCTTTGTGGATTTCTACATTTCTGATATACCATGGAGTGCCTGTTATTGTCCTGAGAATTTTGGATTGAGCTCTTTGAATAATCTCAACATTACTCGTGCTTGCGGTGCCCCATAATTCTGAACGATATGTCCAAATTGGTTTAATAATTGAGTTATACAAAAGAACCTTACACTCAAGTCGCAGGCCAGATCTAAAATTGATTAGCCAGTGGAAACTTTGTGCTCTAATATTCATTTGAACTTTTTTAGATTCAATGTGCTTCCTCCATGTTAGACGCCTATCTAGGTGAACACCAAGATAGTTTACAACCTGAGTTTGAGGAATTATTGCTCCATTTAAAGTGACTGGATCACAGGTCTTACGGTTTCGTGTAAAAGTGACGTGCTTACATTTTTGCTCGTTAACTTTAATCCTCCAGTTAGATAACCACTCTTGAATTATTATA
>JBANCV010001187.1:0-18049 GCA_037040105.1 Amiota albilabris | reverse complement strand
GTTTTACTACTACTCTTGACATTGCAAACATTTATGGAAAAATGTGTACGCGCTGCGCTCATTCATCAGTTCTTCATCTCTTCTTCTTTCACACACTGAATGCACGAATTATTTTCATAAGTCAGTGTTCACATTCTGCATATCTGTAGCAGAATTCTCTCTCGCATGTCTTGTTTGTTGACAAAGAGAAGAAGAGGCCGGTGAAATAGCCGGGTTGCTTGTACCAGCAACAGCTAGCAGTTCTGCCGAAGTTTTCCATTGATCCCTTTGCGTTTTGCTGTTTGTGCATTGTTACCAAAGACGAGACGAATTGCTGAGTGACGCAGGTATGAGTGTGAACAACGAATGGCGTTACCATAGAAGAATGAATGACACGACCTGTTGAGTAGCAGGCTGAGTGTGAATCAGATCTAATGCGGCCTAGACACGATACCACGGTTGTAAGGGAAATTTAGAGAATTTTATTATAGTGTTAATTAAATGTCTCACGTTCGCTGTTGTATGCAATATCTGAATAATATCTATAAGTGCGTCGCTCTCGTATAACCAGAAAGTTTGGTTATATGAGTTATGTTTTTTCACAACTGGTCACAAACTCAGTCATTTTTGGCATCAGTCACTCAAACGTCGTTTATCACTAAATGCAGCTCTCTAATACGTACCTGTATTTGCAGCCCCCTTGCTGTTACCATCATTTTGACTTTTCTTTAACAAAAAATTAAAATATTAAGATTTAGTTGGTTGTTTAATGTTTTCAACGCTGTATTTTTAGAATACATGAATTATATGGATGGATACTTTTAATATAATATTAAGAAATATATGTGTGTGTGTTTTCATAGAATTTTTATGTAAAATAAATAATTTGGTCTAATTGTAAACATTTTAAAATATTTTAAAACCAAAAATCTTAAAAATGAATCCTAATTTATGTGAATATTTTTTTGTAGATTTATTTACGTTTTTTTTTTATTGTCTTAAATATTTCTGTATATTACATTTGTTTTTCAAATTTTATATTTTTGACTAAAATTGATGATGAATGATTTTCTGCATATTTGAAATCAATAAATAATTATTTTTAATTTAATTGGTTGTTGGATCTATATATCACACACTCACACACAAAAGTTATTAATTTTTTTAATAAAGAGAGTACTTATAACATCACCATAATTATTTGTTTGTCCATTCAAACTGCTTGGAGGTCCACCATCACAAGATTGTCGTAAATGCACACGTGCAGACTGATATAGATTTGATATGGTGGGTGAAGGTGCTACCGATGATGTTCAAAAGAAAAAAATGTACAAAAATACATTAACACCACTAATTATTGGAAATGGGAAAAATATTTTTAAAAAAAAGTTTTCGCAAGATCGAATCAAACAGAATCAATGGTCACAATTTACTTGTTGCGGCGGCGTCCTCAAATGTGGTTTCCTCGGCTCTAGGTGCGGTTGTTGTTGGATTGTTGATAAGGAATTTGTTTGAGGTGGTAGTACTTGCGATACAGTTGGGTCATCAGCTGAAACATTAATAGACAATGTTGTTAAAGGTGATGAATAATTTTTGGGCACGTAGTTTAGTTGTGTCATTGATGATGGCAGTATTACTTGTGTGTGGTTTGGTGGTAACAGTTGCGGTGTGGTAGACTATTTTGCATATGATATGCCACACATGGATAATAATGTGATGGTGTTGCTGGTAACGGTGACGTAATAGTACCTGGCAGCATAATATTAGTATCAATAGAACGTCCATAAATGACATTACTACTATTCATACCGTCATCGCTGCCCATTCCATTTGAATCAATATCAGCGGTGACCATATTCTCATTAAATGCCATGGGTATTTTGGTTGTGCTTGCAGTAGTTGTGGTATAATAAGTAGTGCTAACATTTTGTGATATAAAAGGGAATGGTGCGTGACTATTATTCATTGGATATGATAATGGTAGTGATAGTGGCTGTTGTGGTATATGAAAGCCACTTGGTGCCATTTGAATCATATTCTTTATATCATAGCCGCAGTCGTTAACATCAGCAATATTACAATCCAAAAACTCACTATTTTTTTTATTGGAAGGAACAGTATCAAAACTTTTGAAGGGTAGCTGATCCTGTTGATTACATAAGGTATGATGAGCTTCGTCCGATTTATTATTTGACTCTATAGTATTTGATGAGGTCTTATTATTATTATTATTGTCAACATCCTCATTTAGAATTAATTCAAAATAATTAATTTTATTTTCGCAATCGACTTTGCTTCCATTGTTGTTGTTCTTGTTATTGATGATACTTCTATCACTACCAATACAAGTCGTCATTGGTAGTGTTGCGTCGGTAGAATCGGTTACCAACAATAAATCTCTATTACTACTGAATTCCTTTTCATTCATATCATTATCTATCATCTCTGATACCAGCGTTTTTATACCATTGGGTATGATAACAGTTTCTAGTCTCTTCGTTTTATTTTTTCTAGTATTATTATTATAATTATTCTTAATGGGATAAGTTGTTGGCATACAAGGCAGCAACGCCCCATTGTCGCAGTTTTCATTTGATAAAGTCAATGCCTGCACTGACACACAACTATCATCTACAGCATAAATAGATGCTGCTGCTTCCAATGTTAAACTTTTTTCTAAAAGCGATGGTGGTGATTTTGGTACTGACGTAGGTGATGATTTAACTATATTGCCTACTTCATCGTTGTTTAGTTTAGGAGATGATTGTTGCTGATGTTGTTGTAGATGCTTCAATTAAGATCAAAAAGAATATGTAAAAAAATATAACTTAAAGCATATCAACCAAAATAATTCCATTACAATTAGGAAAAACTAAATATCTACTCAAAAAAAAAAAAAAAAAAAACAGGACAAGCCAAGACACAACTATCATGAATCAAATATTAAAAACTTAAATCTTATTTAGGTGTATGACCATAGAAAACTCACCTGATAAGGTTCATTACGGTATGAGGAAATGGAAGTCAAGCGATGTGCTTCATATTGTCTTCGATTCATAATGTGAAAAATTTCTGATGATGGTTTTGGCCGTCTAGTAGAAATGTTGTTCACTAAAAAATTATATATTTTGCTTGACATTGCATTATATAAAATATTAAAGATCCTCTCTTACAATCAAAAAATGGATTTGAACTTTCAACTGGAGAACTTTGATTGAAGTTATTATTGAAACTATATAGACGTTGATGTTGTTCATTTAAATTTCTTTCAAAATTATTTTTTGACCCTCCTCCTCTTGGTCGTATGAAGTTGGTGCCATTCAAACTATTATGATTCATGTTTAAAGCGCGTGGCAGACAATTTGGAGGCTAAAATTTTATAATAACCGATTAGATTCTTAATGTTTTAGTTAAGAACATTTAATACTATATAGTCAATAAGAAAAAGTTACAAAAGTATAATATGAATCTCAAAACAAAATATAAAAGATAGTAAAATAGAATCCCTTGATAAATGAATGCCCAAACAAACACTTTAGAATTAGTAGAGTAGTTTGTACGGCTATTTAATCAAATAAGGTGTGCGAAGTAAGTAAATGGGACAAAAAAAGTTTTATGTTGGTGTTGTCCACGAATGATTGAATTACATTTTTTTTCCTCCCATATTTGGTTTGTAATGTGATCTTGCTATGAGCAAAGGAATTTGGAAAAATATCACTATGTTGTCCCGTTATGTTTGTTAATAGCAATGATTGCTTTTTCGAACGAAATAAGTTTCTTTTCATTTGGAGATGGTTAATCATGTGTAATTAAAAGTTTTATGAACTGAATTCATAAAGAAACGTAAAAGCAAAAACGTATGTATTTTTGACAAGTTTCGTTTGCATTGCTTAAGAAATGAAAATATTTCCTATTTAAAAAGATATTGGTATTTCCCCACTCTGGATATATGTACAAACATATTTGAGGTTTCGTTTCAAAAACACATTTTCAAGCAAGGTCACTGTCCGCGGCAGCTGTTTAAGAGCATAACCATATTGTAAACGCAAAGACTGCGGTTTTTTTATATTTGCCTCTTTTGCATCTTCTTTCTTATTTTCTTATCATTTACTTATATCGCACCGTAACTACAAAAGGTCATTAACTCGCAAATCGTGTTGAAGAATTATTCGTTATATCATGTATAAAATATAAAAAATTTCATATCTTACATACTCTCCGCGTGAGAACAGAATATTTCTTCTATAATTAGCCAATTTTTAAGTAAATAGAAAACTTTAAATGCAATTTTCTCGAAATACTGTTTTTGAGTTAATGACCTTTTGTAGTTAGGGTGCGATATAAACAATTGGATAATCGTTTGTTTACTCTGTATTCAACCGCTGAGTATAAAGCATGCGATACTGATTTAAATAATGAAAAATACACGTAATAAAATCCTAAACGATACCGTTAACTCTAGATATTTTTGGTGACCCCGACTTGAAAAGGATTTTGTTTATTCAATTTTTCAGTTTTTCATTGCATTTTTTATAATGTCAGTCGGACAAAATTACATGCAAGTGAACCAAAATCACAAATCTCCGGACAATAATCGTTTCTTTAAAAAAAAATCAAACAGCTTACTGAGGTTAGGCCGTGTACATACAATATACATACATACATACATAGGCCTTGTATATACATTGCGGTATTTTAACTTTACATACATTCGTCGCGAGTGTGAGTCTTATGTGCACACGGCTGTTACATAAGTAAATACATTCCGTTCTGTTTCATATCACATTGTTGTAGTAGTGATCAAGCGAAGTGGTAAATCGATTGCCTGTTATTCTTCAACAGCAATGACAACAAAATGAAATCAGTTTCTGTTAGGCAAAAGTAGAATCAATCAAACGGAAATCAACCGTACCTAACTCAGCTTGCTGATTTTGATGGTTCATCTTTGAGTGTTCGACAAGAGCTTGTTGATGGATTGTACGGTAGTTTTATGAAGTACTTTCAGACGTCGAGATGCTTGCTTTATTAGACTGTGACGTCAAAGCTAAGTTGACGCGGCAGCATGCATTGTTGCATATGGTGCATCCATATCTCATTGTACTGCTATCCACAACCTATGCATTAAATCATGTCCCGCATCGAAGATCAAGGCTCAAGTTTTAGCATCTACGTGCAACTTGGAAGGTGTCGCGCTAGACACTATTCAATCTCTTGAAACAAGGGACAAAATTTATAAGAAGGCTTTGGAATTATTAGTCAAAAGGTTTGATTATAAACTTCTTCACTTTCCGGCCCACATTAGAGCCATCTTTGATTTGAGACATGTTGGGAAAAATTCTTCAGTCAGTCTACGTGAATTAAATGACAAAGTTAATTCACACCTAAGAGCCTTGCAAACGTTTGCCACGTCGGAGCAAATTTCAGATTCGATATTTAGATATTTGGGAAGCTTAATAGGCAAACTCAGGAGAAAAAAGAAAAAAGGTTGCGTGCACTGGAGAATCTTGAAAGAATCGTTTCAACAGCATCTGGCCAACAGGCGGAAAGGGCTCATACGCCAAATAAATCAAGCCGTAATGTACTTCTCGCTTCTACTAACACTAGTGTTCGTGCTCCATGCGTTTTTTGTAATGCTAATAATCATTACATCTCAAATTGCCGAAGTTTTGTTAACTAATTGTCTTCGGAAAGGCCACTTTTTAAACGATTGCAGAGCTAGAGTGTGTAAGCAGTACAAGGATAAACATCATTCATTATTGCACATCGATTCAGATCACGGCGATAAGCAGGTCATTGTCAATACAACAATTGGTGCAGTCGAATCATCAACAGATGCTTTATCATCGCTCGTGTCATCTTCATGCATACTTAACTCATCCAATGAACTGAAGGCCAAGCCCATAGGCTGTGTATTGCTAGCTAATGCAGTTGTTAATGCAAGCAAGGGCGCACCGATTCCATGCCGTGCGCTTTGGATTCTGCGTCGCAACTTAATTTCATCACTGCGCGTTTTGCAAAGCAGTTGCAGCTTAAGTCTCATTACTCACCTATTTTCATATCTATTATAGGATCATTTCTAATCAAGCAGTTGACATTCAGGCAGACAGGTTGCAAGTTATCGGGCATTGGTAAGTGCAGTCATCACCAATAGCATAACATATTATCATCCAAATTTCAACTTAAGAATAATGGATTAGCAGATACCAAAAAGCATCCGCTGTTTTTTAAGCCTCAGCGAATTGATTTACTCATTGGAGCATCTGTGTTTTTTGAGCTTACTTACATTGGGCAAGTTCACATTCCGCCAATTTGCCTGTGCTCCAGGAAACCACTTGGTTGGGTTGAATCTGGTTGTATATCTTATGCGGCGAAAAAAGTCTCCACTTTTGCAGTTTTCAATAATGTATTTAGTTAACTTGGGAATTGAAGACGATGCACTAAATGGCATTGTAAGGAGATTCTGGGAAATCGAAGCGATTTTGGCTCAACTTCAGTAACATCTCCGCATGATGACACCTGTGAGCAGTTATTTCAAGGAAACCACACACGTTAAAAGTCAGAATACTCATTACGGCTTCCGTTAAAGCAAATGTCAACACTCTTGGTGACTCTTACGCTCTCGCATTTAGAAGGCTAAAAGGATTAGGGAGGAAATTGGACAGAAATCCTGATTTGAAGTTTCAATACAAAGAATTTTGAAAAGAATATGCTGGACTTGGTTACATGTCTCTCATATATCTACAATTGCAGACCCCCATGTATTATCTACCTCATGATTGCGTATTAAAGCCTGATAGCTCAAGTACGAAGCTTCGAGTAGTGTTTGATGGTTCGGCGAAGATGACTTCAATGACTTGTTGCTGGCAGGTCCAACCAATTCAACCAAAACTCTTTCACACTTTATTTCGTTTCAGAACATTTAAGGTTGCTCTTTGTGGCGACATCTCCAAAATGTACTGATATGTACGAGTTACACATCCAGACGAATACTTGCAGTGTATCTTATGGCGCGAAAATCTTGCATCTGAAGTTAGTGTCCACAAACTGGGCACAGTTACTTATGGCACAAGGCCAGCTTTTTTGGCGATCAGAGCAATGCAGCAATTGGCGCGGGAAGTTGCGAGTTCGTACCCATTAGACTGCGATCATTTTCAGGGACTTCTATGTGGATGATCTCATATCTGGAGGAAACACAATCAACGACGCCATTGAGATTCGGTTTCAGGTAAAACAGTTATTGCGAAAGGGAAATTTCGTTATACGGAAATGAAGCAAACAAGCAAGGCGCTATTAAAGGTGAAGCTGATGCTGATCAAGAAAAGCTTATGAAGTTTCATGACGGAACTAGCGTAACGAAGATGGGATCCTGAATCTGGCAATTTCTTGTTTAAATTCACATCATTTCCTACCGAAGGACCAATAACAAAACGATCGTTTTTTTTCTGCAGTAGCACGCATTTACGATCCATTGAGGCTGATTGCTCCTGTTACAACGAAAGCAAAAGTATTCATACAAGCCCTACGGAGGGAAAAATCTTGATTTCGGACAAGAACATATCTCAGTCGTTTCATACATCGTGGCTGGATTTTACTTATCAATTTGGAGTGATGAGCAGCCTCAAATTTCCTCGGTTCATTTTAAAATCGCAGACCTCATGGGATCTTCATGCCTTCTGTGATGCTAGAAGATGCCAACTTTGCAAAACCCAGCAGATATTCTATCATGTAGTTGTAGCCCACAGGAATTGCGCATTCGGCATTTTTATTTTTATTAGAAGATTGTACGAAATGGCAGAATAATGCACCACCGGTCTTGGAGCTGCCAGAATAAAGGCTAAAGGTTTTGGCTGCATCAGTGAGCCGAGACATATCGTTTCATTGCAAATTCCAAAATTCGTTTTATAAACTGCGGCGCATTTTTGCCTATATATTCAGATTTGTGCAGCTAAAGAACAAGCATTTACCTCATTGAAAGCGCCCGCTTACTGTAGATGACATCAAAAAAAATGGGAACAAATACGTTTATTGGGAGTATCCAGCAAGTATGCTTAGTAGACGAGCTTAACCGTCTTAAGGCAGATGAATCTCAATCATTATCCAGCAAGCTGTTGCCACTCAACCCATTAGTAGACTTATGGGTTGTTGCGCGTTGGAGATCGTGTCCAAAATTCATTGCTAAGTTTCGATGCCAAGCGTCCTCTCATCTTGCATAAAAAGCTATAATTGAACATTATCACAAAAATTTGCTGCATGCTGGACGGACCTCAGGGTCTGTTATCTTCATTGCGGCAAAGATGACCTTTTGTAGGGCGGAAGCTGGTTGCAAGCATCATTAACAGATGTCTTAGGTGTTTTCGGATGCGGCCGAGGATTGTCCAGCAAAAAATGAAAATCTTCCAGCTGAACGTGTCAATTTCAATTTTATATTTGCCACTACCGGAATCGACTTTTGATGTCCATTCTTTTACAAGCATCAGACTAGAAACAAGTCACCGATCAAATGTTACATATGTGTGTTTATCTGCTTCACTACTCATTTGGAAGTAGTTCAGGATCTATTCACCCAGTCTTTCCTTGCAGCTTTAAGGCGCTTCATCTACTTCAGAGGAAAGCCACGCACACATGGTCAGATAACGCCACTAACTTTGTTGGTGTAAAAAATGAGCTCGCTGTATTAAGGTGGTTTTTTTCCCCAGCAGATCCCATAATGACCAAGTTAATGAAACATGTATCTCAAATGGAATTCACTGGAAATGTTTCCCGCCCCGTTCACCACACTTTGGTGGCCTCTGGTATGCAGCAGTTAATGTTTTGAACGCTATGAACGCTGGTTTGTGAAGCTTGATGGCAGACAGATAGCCCCATGCTGGATCGATTGTCATCGCAATACACTACTTTATGCGATCATAAAATAAATGTTCTGTTATCAATGTGTTTACTTACTGGTATCCAACGAGGAGAATTATCGAAAAGCATTTCAGATTCAAGATAACTTAGCTCAGAGTCGTTACAAAAATCTCGACGTTCTAATGGTGATGATGAGAGAGATGGTAAAATGGACACACGTCCTTCGATTAGCAATTGATGATAGTCCACTCCCATGTTAAAAAAATGTCGTAGTGTCGTCATATCACAAGGAAGATCTTGACCATTTATTTTAATTGAATGACGTACTGCTGTGTTAATGCATCCATTATTACCAGTATTGGCAGAAAATATGCCTGGTTGAAAGTCTGTAGAAACACTTTCCGCATTTCTGTTGATGGCATCTTTTTGTTGATTTAGTTCAGTAGATGATATATCATATTGAGAAATTGTTGGCAATTCGTTCAATGACACATTGTTTAAATCGTATTGCCGAGAACAGTGACCTGAAAATCTGCCACAATGATTGACACCACCACTATGAACAGTTGCATTGCTAGATCTTCCATTTGCACTGCCACTAAAGTTTTGTGAAAAATTAATTGGATTTGTCTCATTGCGTGAATTAAAGCCATAGAATTGTTCTACTTCAGTATATGATGCTGGTGGTGGTGGTGGTACAAAAAATTCGCTTTGGACAATTGGATTCGGTGATGATGATACATAATAATTGTATGATGGTCGTGGTTGAAGTAGTGTTGATGAGTGAGCGACATGAGAATATGAAGTTGGTAGTACTGGAGTTGGTCCCCGTATTAATGGCAAAAATGTAGGTGGTGCCCTAAATGGCGCACCTATTAAAGATGGGGATGCTCCTAAAAATGAAAAAATTATAGAAACTGTAAATGTTTGTATTATTAAATATACAAATAATACCCCAATCAAGAGGCAAAATCGATTTTATCCATTTAAAGTCATCGGGAATAAAAACTGGACACATACCTGGTGCCTGTGTAATAAATGGTGGTGGACCAGTAAACGGTAAAGAAATTGGAGCAAAAACCGGTGGTGTTATACCCAAAAAATGTAAAGGGGGTGGTATCAAAATATTATTTTGATGCAACAATTTAGTTTGATCTAATGTACCAGCAGCATTACCATCATTATCATCACCAGCGCCACCTTCACCTCCAAAACTTTGATACATCTCTTCTTGTTGAATTTGTTCTCCATGTCGCAAAAATTTGTTTTCTCCGCCAACTGCTCTTGATAAATTGAAAGCTTTTTGACTAGCAGTTGTTTCGAATGCAAATGTCGCAGTATCTGCGTCTACATTATAATTAGAAGCATCATTATCATGATCATCGTTTGTATCATTTTGCACCGGTATCGACATTAGAGGGTATTTCAAAAAATCTTTTGGTGGAGGACAGCAGTGCTCATAATTTAAATTATGAGATTTAGATTTTTGATATTGAATGTCCATTATCAAAGTGCCGGTGTTACAATTTTTTAGACTTTTAAAATACATTTCCTTCTTATCAAAATTTTTGCCGCCACGTTTCCAAAAAGTACGAGATTTTGGAAAATATTTTCTCATTTGATGTTGTAGGCGACCTGGTATTACCCAAGGCTTTAATTCATTGACTGGCAATGATGAAAGCGCTTCATAGGGAACCTTTAAATATAAATGATTAAAAAACATAAATTAACACAATAATAAACACTAATAGTGTATTTAGAGAGTTTAAAAACTAGGTGTTTACACTGTTTTTTTTTTTCAAGCAGCCAGCTGGTTTTTTTCTGTTATACACACACATGGAGCGTTGTAGCTAATTGTGAAAAATTAAAATGAATTTTTTGCGGTAGATGATTTAAAAACATATGCAGTAAATGCACAGAGTTCTTTCAGCTCCTATTTTCTTCCTTGCTGCATTTTTCGACAGTTGGTTAAAAAGCAGTTTATTTTTCTAAACAGTTTAAAAACACCTTCGATTTTAACAACAACAACCCTCAATGACGTTACTTTCCCCTGTCGTTGTTGTAAAAAAAACTTAAACTTTAAATTGTTTATAAAAAAACTGTTTTTTACTGCTCGACAAAACGAGTTGATTAAGCTATGTCCGTCTCTATGTATGCAAAGTAGTCCCTTAGTTTTTGAGTTAGGGAGCTGAAATTTTACACGAAGCTATACATTGCACATTTGTCGGAATCAGTTGAATCGGACCACTAGGAGGGGTACCTCCCATACAAACCTACTCAAATTCATTACCTTATTAGAAAAACTTTTTCGTTTTTTGTACTATCAAACTAAAACTGGAAGTATTTTTAGCTATATAAAATTTTCTCGGGCTATCAAGAGCGATACCGCCCATACAATCCCCCTACTAAAATTCATGTTCTTATTAGAAATTTTTTTTTTGTGCTATCGTCTTGAATTTGGGACACAATAGGTTTCCAACCCATATTCATCAACCATATAAATTTCAAGATCCTAGGATTACTGTATTTTCAAAACTCCCATACAAAAAACGTTTTCTAGGGGGTGCATTTGACATAGTCGAAGATACCCTTCTTTCTGATTTTTCATTAAAGTATTTATAAACAATAATCATCATTATGAGACGTTTTAATTGCGATATGGTGGCAGACGAATTGCGAATATTGACAATAACTTACAAAGTAAGTATAACATTAGAAAACAAGATGATGTTGTTTAACAATGACTATCATTATGTAACAAATATTATTAGTATTTAACAATGACTAAATATATCAATTAATACATGATTTGTTTTAGTTACATTCTCCGATCATTAAGCTCATGTGGATGGAGCTTCTTTAGTCTTTTTCTAGCGGATGCATTTACAGCAAGAGCGTTTGTTAGGGGTGATGTAATAGTTGGTCATTGTATCTGCTACTATGAAAGTTTATGGCTCACAAAAGGGACGTTTAGGTCTCGGTGTAGCTTGGAGTTTCGGACTCAAGCTGAGTTTGCTTTTTATTAGACAACTTTGTTTATTTCCTAACTAGCTGTATACCTAGATAACTGTGATTTCGTTTCTTAGGAATGGGACCACCATTGAGGTACATGCTTGGGTAAGAGTCTCACTTTAGGGTAAATGTCACTTTTGCAGATTTATATTAATTTACTGTGATGTTAAATCGTTTGAACCAGCCCACTATAATAGTTAAATATTCCTGTAGAATAACAGTGGCTTCAAAGGAACATTTGGAAGAGGGCATAAATGAAATGACATAGTATTTTACATTTGTGAAGAATGCCTTCCTACCATACCCTGTAATATGCCCGCTAGATATCGATACAGAGCATTGCGTTGTAAATTGTGACTAGAGACTGGTCCTCCTTCATTGGCAATGATTTTATAACTCGACCGAAGATCATGTAGCCTAGAGCTGTTTTTAACTTGAGTACTTTGATTTGTTCAAGGTCTTCGGTTAGGGATATATACTTAATAGGAAGGTCCATTTGAAGCAACGATTCTAGAAAGCAGTTTGTTGTGTTCGCATTAGTCAGCAATGTTATATGGGAGTTTTCATAAAAACTTTGAGGTCGAGTGCTTTGTTGACTACTCATTAGCGTTCTAGCGAAAACTTTTTGCATGGCGATAAGTTCATAAAACTTGCTTGTTAATTTGTGAATTTTTTCCTCGAGATTATTATTTGATGCTGTAATTTCCATGAGAGTTTCGAGTTCGATGAGGTTGTTCTTGTTGTGCCCTATTTCCTAGGGGTCTGTGAGTCCTGACGGTATATGCATAGGATATTCCTTGGTAAGTGTTATTTGAAATTAATGAGGGCAAGTAATTAAATGAGTTTGCTGAAGTGTTTCCGTTAGAATTCGTATCTCTTGTAGGCCTAGGGGTGTTATCTTTTTTGGTTACCTGTTGATTGGCGCGGCATCCCTTATAGTTAGCAGTATGTGAAACTTGACAATGTACAGTGACTGGCAGGTCTGATGGTTTTGCACACCTAGTAGTGCAATGATCGATGTAGTCATCAGCTTTTACGACTTTATCAAGATCTTGCCATAATCTATTGATATTTTCTATATTTTGAATTATAAATGGTGGTGGTTTAGGGTTTGGATAGACTTTTGGTCGTCAGAAATAGGTTAGGTTATAACCGTGTCATTTTTCTCCATTTCGTTTTCTTGGTCCACATCTAATATTTGGAGAAAATTGTTGTCTACTCGTCGAATGTTAACTTGCCTAATAGGAGCATTTTGTGAGGTACATGCTAGGCTTTCAGAAGATTGTAAATCTGTATCTGTTTTTTGATGCTTGCGTTTAGTTTCTGATTGGATTAACTTCCTTTTGTTAGTAGGGGTTCGCCACGAGCAAAACCGCATCAGCGCTATCAGTACAGTATCATGGAAAACTAGAGAGGAGTCTATATCCACTTCTATGTCATGACTAGTAGTCCCTCAGACTCGAGCTGAATTTTTCGGATACCCCTCGGTTTATCCTATTGCTCAGCTGGTTAAAGTTACGCTTTAGTAGAGCTAAGAAAAAGAGCTTCACATTAGTGCACGTGTTTGGCTTTTAAAGTGTTTGGTTATATTGCACTTAAAAGTTTGGAACTTTGTTATAACTATGTTGGATGCACACTATTTTTCCGTTATGCGAACGAGGAGGTAAAAATCTTTCGAAGATAATTATGACTCGTGCCACAAGTTATATCGAATTCATTAGCCAACCGAATAAAAAACCCCCTATCGCCAATATTCAGGTTTAATACCTACGGCACCATCAAAGCATTCCCTCGTAGGAAGGGATATTAAGCTAAATTGAGCAGACGTGTTCGCTTGCACGTACATTCCAGCACCCCTCATTATGTTGGCAATTTATTTTATATAAGTAAAAGATGCGGCGCTATACCGATAAGTGGATCAGTTTAAGCATTGGATATCTTATCAATGCCAGGGGTTGTGCCGTCAAGATTGGCTAAAGCTGAATTGAGTTCGATTAATGTTATAGAGTCTTCTAATTTTAGTACAGAACTGGAGAGTGAGTACTGGATGTTGAGGGGAAGGATGCTTGATTTATGTAGCCGGAAAGTGGTAAGTGGAAATTGCTGTCTTTAGATTGTGAAGACCAGATCAGCTAATTTGTAGAGAGAGAGATGGCCAAATTACTATTGTGACCACAAACGTAATGCAGACTATTGGGTATCAGGCCTACTATTACGCCGGCAAAAGCAAAAGTGTCCTAGGGCTTAGTATGATGTTCGGGTAAGTAGAAGGAAGCGATCCGCTGAAACGTGCCGAGAGATACAGATAAGTATGCCGAGGGTTACTACATCTCCCAGGACGATAAAGCGGATCGGAGTCCTTCTCCTACTCTCCAGAGGAACGTTATTTGTTTATGTTTAACTCATTGAATCAACAATGAATTCTGATGAAGGGGCTAAGGTTAGATGTATTAGTATTAAGTTTTGGAAATTTTCACTTTTGAAATTCTGATTGTAGGGTCGTTAGATCCATTATGGGTTGCGATACAAAGCGTTTGGCAGGTGAAAGGTTAGTAGCGTCGCGGGACCCCGATTTAATAATGTCGTTGTAAAATGTTTTTGGCTTTGATGATGGAGATAATACTGAACGAGCCGTAGCTGCGTATGAGGTATAAGAGCGTTGATAGCGTTCATTATGAATAATATTGCATTGCTTCATTTGTTTTTCAGTAACTCTGACAGCTCCTTGTTTTTTTTGTAGGTAAGGCAGCCACGGTCGAAAATGCTGTGGTGATTGTTGGAAATCGAGCGCTCTTTGCAATTGATGCAGCTTTTAAGGCGATTACAGGGTTCTGTTTCGTCAATGTGAGGTGGGTTTCCACCATCTAGGCAAAGCTTGCCTCTGTTGCAGGTGTTTGTTGTGTGTCCTAAACGTCCACAGTTTTTGCAGCAAAGAGGAAGACGTACGTATGGTCGCACATTTATTTTTTCATAGCCGATATTATTTTGTGTTGGAAGATTGAGACGAATGTTAGAATGATAAGCCCAGTTTCTTTAAGAGAGTCTTGATGCTTCTTAAGACTTTTCTTGCATTCTGTAATGTTTTGCGATTTCAGTTCTTCTAGTATTTCGTTTTCGGGAATATCTCTTAAATTATTGCAGTACATTACTCCTTTGGTGTAGTTTAGTGTGTTATGTTCTGATACATCAACGCTGATTTGGTTGTTTACAGATTGGAGTTTGATTAATTTGTTGGCTTGAAGGACGGTTTTTGTTTTGAGGAGGATAGTGCCGTTACGTAGTTTAATACACTCTTCTATTTCACCATTGCATACATTGTCGATAACTTTTTTTTTAAGGAAGGGTGACACGTCGGCTAATGTTTCATTTTGATCTATTCTCTTCATTATTAAGTATTTTGCACCAGGCATAGGATTTTTAAGCGTTTTTATGTTTGTCTATTTCGATTTGGTTCAGATTATTCTTACCAGGTGGTTCTCTTTTCCTCACTCCAAGGTATTGTTCTTTCATCATTTTTTTCTTTACACTTGTTTGTTTATAAAAAGATACGTGTTTATTGAAAGATTCCCGTTAGAATACGGTACAAAAAAATATTTAAGAAAACGGTGTGGAGCGTAAATGCAGAACTGCTAAAAAATTCGGCTCTACTAACCGAGTGATAGAGTACAACTGTTCCGTAGAAGTATTATTCCCATTACAATTTAACATTCTTTTGGTGTCTACCAGCGCATCGTGTGCAGGGGGGCGGGCCATAATAGTCCCTACCCTAGTTCCCAGAGGCTTCATCTACGCTTTATCAGTGCCTGCAGGCCAGACGGACTGGATCTCACCCGGAGCAACGCAGCTTACTGGGCACATTCCCAGACCAAGGTCCAAAGTGACTGATTTCTGCCTCCTCAACAGAGCAGCCTCACATCACCCTGTCAGCATCATTAGCGGAAAAACTAACAACGGTTCCGGAGACTCCCTGCGCGACGTGACGTGTAACGGTCATTTCTTCGTTTTTGGCCTACCGCCAGGCTTATATAACTGCCGACCTATCAGGTGCAGACGCAGACTAAAAGGCCGTAGCCTTCTGGCTTTAACCGGGCGGCTGACCCTCGCCCCGTCCCAAGAATTTCACAAGGGTGTGTAGCCTTTCAAAGTACCCTTTCTATTCACGCCACTCATTGGTCGGGGACTGCTTATTCAATATACGCAGCTAACCTACATATCTGTAGGCCCTCTACTGTCCGCCACATGTGACCCCCACTGTAGCTCGAACAACCCCTAGTTTTAAAAGGCGTATGTGTGAGTTTTTGTAAGGGCATTTTCAATATCATCTTTTATGAATTTCGTTAAGATTGTTAATTTTTTTTTGTTATTGTATTGTATTGCAAATTGGATTCCATACGAACATATGGAATTTGAACTGTGTAACAGGAGTCTGATAAATACTTTACTAAACACTACACTACCTACCTACTATTACTACTAAAAATGGAACCAACTTTAAAGAAATAAATCTTAACCGAGTTAAAAACAAAATTCACAAAAGCGAAAATAGATTTAAAAAAAATTAATTTTTTTTTTTTTTTTTTTTCTAGAAAAAAACTAAAGAGACTCCATCCACATGAGCTTAAGGATCGGAGAATGTAACTAAAACAAATCATGTATTATTTGTTATGTTTAGTCATTGTTAAATACTAATAATATTTGTTACATAATGAAAGTCATTGTTAAATAACATCATCTTGTTTTCTAATGTTATACTTACTTTGTAAGTTATTGTCAATATACGCAATTCGTCTGCCACTGTAGTGCCTACATATCGCAATTAAAGCCTCTCGTAATGATGATGTTTATAAATATTTTAATGAAAAATCAGAAAGAAGGGTATCTTCGACTATGTCAAATGCGCCCCCTAGAAAACGTTTTTTGCAAATACAGTAATCCTCGGATCTTGAAATTTATATGGTTGATGAATATGGGTTGGAAACCTATTGTGTCCCAAATTCAAGATGATAGCACAAAAAAAGTTTTCTAATAAGAACATGAACTTGAGTAAGGGGATTTGTATGGGAGGTACCCCTACTAGTAGTCCGATTCGGCTGATAAAAGAAAGCTTCGTGCAAAATTTCAGGTCTCTAGCTCAAAAACTGAGGGACTAATTTGAATACATACAGATAGACAGACAAACGGACATGGCTGGATCAACTCGTCACACGACACGCTGATCACGAATTTATATATATTTTATGGGTTCTACGAAGAATTCATCTGTGCTTTACAAACTTAATGACAAACTTACTACGTGAAGAGTATAAGAAAAAACATCAAAAAAAAAAATAGTTCTACGAATGTTAGTCATGATATATTGACAGAGGTTCCATTAGAGTTTGACGAGAATGCTAGAAAATTACCGATTTTAAAAATAAAAATGTTGATGCAATAAGTGGACAGAATATCTTAACACCTACTTATGAACGCTATTATAGACATGCAGAATGAAACAATTAAGGTGCAGTTCCACAAATCATAGAAAAAAATGTCATTATCATTTTTGAACTTGAAGCGATCGGACGGACGTGCTTTCAGCTGCTTCGCCTTCATTTAAATAACTAACAAGTTATCTTAAAAAAATTAGATAATACGAGGGTTCCTACTTAAATCACCTGTCACGATCTTATAGACGTCGTTTGAAGCACCGCGGTTGAATTTTTTCATCCTTTTTTTGCACCAATCGACACGAGCTTTTTTTTGCGCGATTGTTAAATTATTCGGTATCCAACGCGAATAAATCTTTTTGACGGCCAAATGTTCATGCAATATTAAATGTTTTGAAGTGGAACTAATGTGCAAGGATGTATCGATCTCACGATATGCCACATGACGATCTTGCATTATCAGTTCATGCGCTACATCGATCTTTTGTGGCACATCAACAGATTTTAGATGACCTTCACGAAATTCGTCCTGGAGAAAACTACGACCACGAATGAATTCAGAAAACCTGCGAAACACGGTGGCCCTGGATGGTGCTTCATCTCGAAAAAACGAAGCGAGTTGATCGGCACACTCTTGTTGAGTCGAAAAAATATAAATCATAAGAAATCATTGCACGAAAATGTTCTCGATTCAATTCCATTTTTTAGGCGAAACGAATTTTTCAAGTCACTGTAAACAATACAAATAGCACTCGTATGACAAAACGTTCTGAGTACATTTATCA
>JBANCV010001186.1:0-18050 GCA_037040105.1 Amiota albilabris | reverse complement strand
TCACACAAAGATGGCGGCACCAGAAAATGCCCTGCCAGAAAAGTTCGGAAACTTTTAACACACACCTTGTATATACTCTATGTGGTCTGTGATGTCTCCTTCTGTGTGTTGCAAACTTTATGATAAAGTTATAATAATATTTACTCCCGTGAAGAGTATGAAAATAATAATGATGGTTTCACTATCAGCAAAAATCGAAAACAAAATAATAATTTAACTGATAACAAACAGAATCGAAATGGCAAAAATAACAATAGGAACCAAAACTTATACAATAATTGAAATAATAACACCCATAATAGAAATGGGTATACTAATAATCCAGGTTCTAGCAGCAGTCAAAAAATTACACGCCGATATACTGAGGGATTAAATAAATCAGAAGTTGTAAAAGTACAAACAGCTTAGGTAATTGAGGACGACATTAAAGAAGAACTCATAGGCAAATATAAAATACGATTCCTAATAGACACTCGGTATACGACAAGTATTTTAAAGTCTAAAGTCCGGAATCCTTACAGAACAATACACAAAAACACCACTAAGCAAACCTTGCTCTTATAAAACCATGAGTGGAACAAAATAAATCGGAAACAACTCCCTTTCCCAAACAATTCAAACGGGCAGGTACAATGCAATGGAACTTGGTTGATTTTAAAAATAATCAATTTTCAGGCATACTAGGTAAAAATTTTCTAATACCACTAAAAGCGAAAATAAACTAAAAACGAAATAAGTGAAAGATTAAAGTGGGCTGACGCGATAAAAGTGTCATGGTCTTCAATAATGTAGAAACAGGATATAAAAACATATTTATGAGCCAACAATAATAAACTCAAGGTTGACTGAGCAGTTTAGATCAATAAATTCTGGAAGGCAACAGCAATGACAGCGCCTCCGCGGCGATTAGCGCAATCGCAATTAGCACAGAAAATTTCATTGCTAAGAATATCAAAATGAAGCCATGTCTCAGAAAACGCTATAAGATCAGCTTAACAGGAGAAACCAACCCTGTACAGAATATCTAGTTTAGTAACGAAACCGCTAACATTTTGATAAAGAAGATTATCAGAAGACACAATCATTTTTTTGAAGATTTGTTCCAAAGTGGGGGAAAACTAGTAGGAATTGCATTAACAGTCAATCGACGATTTTTTTGTCGTGTTTTAAATTCATGAGCAATGGTATCCTCAGTCTAAAATTTAATAAAATGAACAGTGACCTTAAAATTTATTTTTTCTTCAATATATGAAACGTATTTGCAGACAACCTAAAAATGAAGACATGTCGAAAGGGAGCAACAACAGTAAGAGAAGGAGGGGATTTAGAAGCTATAGATAAATTGGCATAAGGCAAATTAGGAATGGAAACAGGTGTGGTGATTATTGCGGGTCGAGGAACTGAGAGGGAAGAAACCATGTATGTAGATAGGCCATTGAAAGGGAGAATCGGGAATTGCAACGAAATGCGCAAGGGATAATGAAGATTGTGGATCACGAAGCAGTTTAGGAACTGTTATTGCATTAATAGGCTTTGGAGGAAAAGTAGATGTGGCTGCTTGATGTGAAAATGTATCACTGTTGTGCATGGCAGAGAGTGAAAAGGAAAGCAATGGACGATCAAAATCATAATTCCCAAGGTGATTTGTTGACGATTGGAAAGCAGTTCACAACTGCAATTAATTTTTTTATGTTTTAGGAATTGGTATGCTCCCGCCGGTACATATCAGAAAAGTCTGCTTGCCATTTAAAATAGTAAGGACAAGACCATCAGGTACCACCACAGGCAGACTTGTTTTCATATAACCTGTCATAGTCTCGTCCTGTCAACCCAATGTACTTTAAATGAGCCATAGTACTACAGGTATAATTGTTAAAGTTCTCCTACCGGACTAAATGCAAATAAAAACATTAAAAAATAAATAGAGTCTGTTTGATCCAACATAAAACTGTTGAAGAGAGAATTGTGAAATAATTGTCCAGTCTACTCCATATGTGTATATACATATATGTATGTTAGGGATGCCAATCCCGGGATCCCGTCACTTCTTAAGTCCCGAAAATCACGGGATTAGTCGATGTGAATTCCAAGATATATTTTAAAACATTTTTCCACCCAAAATTTATAAAAAAAAAACAATTTTTGCGCTGGAACATATACAATACTTTTGAGGATACCGATTAAAATGAGAATATAGCTGATTTATACTGATACTATTAACTAGTAGTTCACAAAATACTAGTTTAAACAGGAAAACCTATACTTTTTCTGTTGCAATTGTCAAAGAAATTGATATATTTTGTAATGGTGGAGACGGGGGCTACTTTCTGTAGAATTTCAAAAATTCAACCAACAAGTGTTAAGGCGGAAAGGTGCTTTTCATCAGCAGGCTATATTGCCAACAAATTTAGATCTCGGTTGAAAGGCCTCAAAAGTAATACCTACTTGTATAAGAATAAATATTTTTTGAACTCCATGTGAATTATTTTAAATATGTTTAGTTGATCTCTTAGGTATTTGTGATGTGTAGACAAAGTTCCTTAAAATATTTGTTAATTTTGTTATATTTATATTTTAGTTATACTTATTCACAATATACATACATATGAATTGTTGTAATTGAATTTTTGAAAGGAAAAATAAAATTTCTTTTTAGAAATATTTTGTTTGTGAAAAATAGAAATATTGAAATCCCATTTTAAAATCCAAAAGACCCGGGATTGACAAGGTCCCCGAAAATTGGCATCCCTAATCCACCTCAGTGAAATAATTATATGTGCATAAATGTTTTTCTCTTTTTTTTTTTCTTTTAATTTTAACCGTTAGTTTTTTGTAGATATATAAGATTTTGTTGTTGGACTTTATTCTTAGTACCGTTATCTTGAGTTTAAGTGAATATTGGCGAGTTTCTTAGGAAAGAATAATATGTGCATATTAGATTTTAGGGTGCATTTGACCGTTGGAAAGGCAAGTAAAGTAATTTGTTGTATAGTTGTCGATTACAGGAACGCATACTAAAGTAAGACACACATTTGTAGCAAAAAAAAAAAAGGAAACTAATTTAAGTTTTAATGCTAGAATGCCACGTGGAACAAGTCTGTCAGAAGAAGAGCACGGTTTGATAATAGGACTAAAGGAAAGTGGCACCAAAATTGTTGATATTGCAACTAGAGTGAATCGCCATAGAAATACAATTATGAATTTTATTAAGAAATCCAGAAAGTTATGGCAAAATGAAGCATAGCGGCAGGCCTACAAATATTGACAACGGTGTAAACGGGAAATTCCCCGCCTAGCTGTGCACTAGGACATGAGTTGCTGTGAAATTAAGAGCCCTTTAGGTCTCAATATAACCAGAAGACGTGACCATCAACTTTTAGTCGAAAGCAAACAGGTTTGATATACTTCCCGACTACCCCAACCTATTCTTTTTATTCGGCACATTACAGCCGGTTTGGCTTTTGCTGAAAAATATAAATTTTGCTTTGCTTCATACCAAGCAGAACAAACGCTCACACATATGTACAATTGTTAGTCACTACACTTATTAATTTTGCTGATAACCTTTATGGCGAAAACTGGACGTTTCAAAAAGATAATGCCCCAATTCACACCGCATGCATTACAAAAGAATTTTTTGCTTCAAGAAACATACCCCTTTTGGAATGGCCAGCGGTCAGTCCTGACTTAAATCCTATTGAGGACTTATGGGGAATCCTATCAGCTCAGGTATATGAGAATTGTTGCTAATTCGAGACCATAAAGCAGCTCAAAGACGTTTTGGTCATGAAATGGGACAAAATAAGCCATTCCACATTAGAAGCTCTAGTGACTAAGAAGACTAAATCACGTGCTTATGGTTAAAGGAAAACATATTAACTACTAAAACCAGCTTTAAATTAAGTTTATTTCCAAAGAAATTAAGAAATTACCTTTTTGCACATATAAATATTTCATAAGATAATTTGTTATAGAAATTAATTATTATATATTGAAAGGCATATTGAAATAAATTTGTTTGTTTTTATCAATTCTCTATCTGAATACTACATTTCTGTGCGGCATAATGGCTTAATATACAAATTGAGATATCCTCACTTTCCTATATATCTTATTAAAATCATTAAAAGTTTCCTAAATTAAAAGCAATATTCAGTATTTTTAGATGGAAATCATTCAAACTGCAAGCCTATTAGTGCTGGTGTACCACATAGTACTGTCCTTCTTCCCATTCTGTATAATATCTATATTCATGATATTCCGAACTCTGAGCATTGCAGAAAATCTATTTTGCTGATGATACAGCAATTTACATCTCAGATGAGTTTAGATTAATAAAAACCAAGTGGAAACTTTCTACAATATTTCAGTGAAAACAGCATTGAAATAGGTTTAGCCATTCCTGAAATTAGCGTGCACAGAGAGAAAAGCCTTTACAATTTTATATATACATTTGTACATAGAATAAGGAGCAAATATCCAATGCTCAATGGAATTTTATCACACAGTCTAATTATGTTAGGCACATCCATACATACGACTGTTTCTTTTAGCCATATCCCCTGATTGGTACTAATAAGAATGGTCATTTATCTAGTCTAGTTTAAGTAGTATGTAGGTTTTTTATGAGGCTTTTTCTTTTCCCAATTTTTCCTTATTATATTCACACGTGCATAATATTATTCTTTTATAAATTCTTAATTATCTTATATATGTATACATACATACATATTTAAATTGAAAGCTAATTGTTTAATACTAAACAATTCATTTTCTATTCTGTAATGTAACTGTAACTGCAGTAACTAAGCATAATAATACTATTGCAATTAAATAAATAAATAAAATATGTAAAATATATCTGTTGATGTCTTAATCTAGCGATTTCTACTATTTGGTTGGGTGATAAACGTAAATCAACATCCGACAAATCTTCGGAGGAGGAGCATTGATGTAAATTTTTACAGAATTTCAATGATGAAAAGTAAATCTGTTTTATTGACAAAGTAGCAACTGAGATGTTATATCGTAGTGTAGGTTAGGTAATATTACACAGGCCGCTCGCTGCAAAATGGTAAATTCAACGAGGGGTTGTGGGAAATTGATGATAAGGTATAAGAGGTAACCTGATCCGGAGAATCAACGAACAGAGCCAGGTCCCTCAGTGATATGTTTGGCAAACTGCTCAAATCATCAAGAAGTCATCCCCGTCTTCTAAGAAGAGCAGGCCAGTCACATAGGAGGCGCTAATAATTTAAGATTCTTCCTCATCTCCATTGCTGCAACAGAAGTCTTGATGTGGGAGATGCAGCCTTTGAGCCATTAATCGAATATTGCAGAACCTCGTTAAGACTCCCGTCATCATCCGAATTCTACTTATGTATGATATTATTCATCTTTAACTTTCCTGAGTTGATAATCATTAACAAAAATCTTATCTACTTCAAGTTTCAGTTTGTTCGTTCTGATCTAAATAAGTTTATTTAAATATTTCCTATCGAAATTTCTCGTTTATGTAAAATTTATGAAAAATCTAAGGAGAATCCTTAATACATATATACCATAATATATCATTGATTGAAACGAAACATGTATTCGAAACTGAAAACGTCATAAATTTATAACAAAGATATGGATATGGTTGTGAAAAATGTAAGTAAAATGCAAAGGGGGAAGGATAATCGATTGGCACAACAAATGTAAGAATAAATATGTACACCACCAAGTTCTGAATAAGTGAGTGAGTGAGTGAGTGAGTGGGTGGTTGGTTGGATTTACTAGGGAAGAGGCTAAATATGGGTGACTGAGTGTGCTTGATTGCTTAAAGTAGGTCAAACTCTACGGTCAAATAGGTCATTTGATATTGTTAACATTTACACTTGTTATTCATTCCTTCCTTCCTTCCGTCCTTCTTCGATTGATTTCCTTTCCATGGGTAAGAAAATTATAAAATATACATGCATACATAAATACATACTTCTTTGAATGTTACCCAAATTTATGTCCCCGCCTTATTTATTTTATGATTATTAATCAAATTTTCATTACATAGAAAATAAAGAAAATTAAAAATAGAATTTGAATTTTAATTACAAAGACACAAGACATAATTTTTACAGTAATATAAATATTTATTAGGTATATGAGAATATGAAAGTCGTTTTGTTTAACGTGAACTCCTGTCTTTGAGACTTAAAATCACGATGCATTAAAGCACTAGATTGAGAACGACAATCGACTCCCCCTTGGATATAATAAATTGTATCTGCAGGTAACAATTCGAAACATACTAGTGTAGGCCTATCCTGAAACCACATTGCTGCCCGCCCCGGCACAGCATTTGGTTGTTTTACGCAACTCCACGTCGAGCTAGCAAGCTAAATCTACTCGCGATTTGGGTTTAAACCACAGCCAGCACTATACTCCCCCGAGGGAGCCGCACCCAATGATCAGCACGAAATCATAGCAACAACAAACCGTTCGCCAAAACACAAAGCGTTCACCACATAGAATATATACACAAAATTCAACATCTCCAGTTCCCTATTTTTATCATCTTTTCCACCAGTTACGACATCTTTTACTCCTCTCATTTATACAACTACCATCCATCCAATAGAGCTAAGGCCATGCTCTGAGGATTGGAAAGAATGGTTCCCAAACACATCGATTCATCAAACGCAACGCATCATAATACGTCTGCTTCAACCGTTGAATAATAAGAAAAATTCATGAGCACACGACTTCACATTCCGACTAAGGTCCACCGTCACTACATCTCCAAGGGCTTCTGATCACCCGTGGTACCTGATTATAGACTCTGGTCCATCTTCGTACCTGTAGGTGTAGGTGTAGTACAATTCAACATAGTTACACAAATCCTGAGTTGGTACCCCACACCAGTTATAGACTGGCAAGTCTCATACTTTACAAAGGTACTCCCAATTTAACCCCCCTGCCAAAAGGGTTATGGGTTGGTGCCCCATCTATTTACCTTCCGAGCACAGACAAAATAATATGATACATATTCTTCCAATAAGTACCCGGAAGGGGAATATTTGAGAATATATATAACACATATACATACAAGAATTCATAAACTATGGTGATTTGTTTATTGAACAGTGGTTTGTCACATGGTCGATGCAGAGGGTGTCGCCGCAAGAAGAGCGTTTTGCAAAAGTTCAATTTAGTAGGTGATCATGCGATCCTATTGTATTTGGAGACGAACAAACATCGACCATTGTTTTATGATTTTTTCTGGATACAAGATGATGGTGGAACAATTTGTGTATATACTAGAAGTTCAGTACAGTTCTAGGTATGCTTTTGAGCTATTATCTTAATTTTGAAGAAATCGTGCGAAAATATTATAATGAAAAAACTCGTAAATTTATATATTTATGTATATTAAATGTACACAAAAATTGTTTAAAAAAAGTTGTCCAGCAAATCATCATTTATGTTTGCTGGTAAAATTTGCGGATTCACTTGTAGGACAGCGAAACGGAAATCTTCAGCACCGGATACATTTGATACTCTGCAACTGAACTCAAGGACGTCCACAATTCTCATTCGATTCAGATGTTTATAAATAAGGATTCAATATAATCGTTACTTTTTGTTCTAGCCAATCGGTATAGGTTTGCAAAACAACTAATATAGTGCGATTGCAGTTGTGCCAGAATTCGGAAATTCTTTTGCAAACGTAATTTATGGATTGTTCTAGTTCCCTTGTATCAACGGTAGAACATTTATTTTCAATATCCTTTTGCAGCATATCGCATATTTTTCTAGATTTTCCAAGACACATCTGTTCAACTTAATGAACACCAAATATTGAAAACACATGCGTTGATACATGAATTTAAAAAGATACACAACAAGTTAAGAAGATTTGAATTATTTGTAAATAAAACTATTATCTTTTTGTAGGAATGTCCCTTAGAATCGCAATCGACGCCTTTTTTAGAGTCTTAATATTGGCATAGCGATTTCCATTCAGTGCCAAATGTAGTTGTCCAATGAGGTAGAAGTCGCAAGGTGCCCAATCAGTAGGATACGGTGAATGGTGACGGTTGAAATGCGTTACAGCGATACATAAGCTTAAAACGATGAGTCGGCGCATTATTGTGCAAAAGGCTCCAGCTGCCATTTTTGGAAACGTTTTTGTCTATTGCACAGCTTATTAGATTATTTCATTTATTTTTGAAATGTGATGACGATTTCGTGATTGTATACATATATTTTGTATGGTGTTGGCCTATTCTGTTCATAAAAACTATTTTAAAATTTTGTCCAATTAGCCCATTTGTATTTGAAACATTGAAACTATAATTTGAATTTCTTGGTAGTCGTTATCGCAGTCAGGCAATTAATTGAGTCCGTGCAGTTTGAATGGAAGTCAATTCTATGATAAGCAATGCTTATGTCTAAGAATGACATTGCTTTTGGGTAAGATGGGGCAAATGAAGCGTATAATGCTGTTCTATGTATAGTGGATTTAATTCGTTGTTCGGCTAGAATATAAAAGTAATTTGGGGTTTGCAGATTCAGTGTTTCCAATAAATTATTAATTTCATTTTTAAATACGTAGATTAATATTATAGCCTGCAGGTTAGTACGCATCAATTAAGTGTATGCAGCATTTTATGTTTATTTTAATCATTTCGGATGAGATTGCATACGTTGATACATTTATCCCGATTGAGTTTTATGTTCCATCTTCTAGCTCACCTATTTTATGAGCTTAAACTTGATTAATTTAGCCTCAATTATCAATACTTAAATAAATAATATATGTAAATAAATTATCCCTATTCAATTGATTATATTTAATATGATCTATTTTTAGAAATCCTGTCTATGTATGTATGAATGTTTATTCATTCTCAACTTCTAGGTAAATTTTAAATTGAGCTGAGCTAAATGTATATACTATAATCTACTATATTCTTTTCTATGACGTCACATGCATAATACTTATGTAGTTATTTGTAGATAAAATGTTGCAATTTCTAATGGGTCTCTCTGCTTATGCTGCCTATTCAACCCAAAAAAAAGGGTGTCTCTAACGGTTTTTTACACTTGCACTTGCATGTTACATTTGTGTATTTGTATATGTATGTGTGTATATACCTACATATATTTATGCTATGTAGTTATTTAGTTGGTGTGTAGGGCAACTTAAAGCGTTTGTTCTATTTATAAAATAAAGCACTTCGAAGCAACATTGAGTAAAAGTAAAATTACACACTTGGCTACACTTAATGCAAGTGTATAGGTTGTGCTTGTTCCAATGAGAGCGAAAGCTCTAAAGCTGTTATGAAGCTGTTAGGAACAGAATGAAATGTTAGTTAAAGTTTGAATGAAATGCAAAGAAAGCTTTTGTTGCCTTCAAATTTTGCAAATGATAAAAATAAGTACATTTATTTTTATCGAAGCGAAAAGACACGAAGAGATTCAGTGTCTATGAGAATGAGAGTATGCATAATATGGAAGTGAGTGAGTGGCTGAGTGGGTGCTTAATTGGGTGGTTGATTGGTTGGTTGGTTTTTTGGGATCAGTGGCGCATTTTGGCTTGTAAGGGAAGAGACTTCGATTGCTAAGCCCCTTACCCAAACTAAAACATATTAACATTGCTAAAAATAAAATAATTATAAAAGCATCTGCACAGTTTTGGTCCTCAACATATTCAAAAGTTTTTTATACCTTTCATGCAAGTATTGTCACTTTAGCTTGACATTTGTAACGCAAAGAATGCATAGAGCATCGTAGACCCCACAAAGTACGATTGTATATGGAACGGAATCGATTCCGCCATACCTGTGAGACCTTGAATGAATTTCATTTAAATTATCTTAAACTCAGAGTTCTTCAACTACTGGAAGTGGTACATCCCATACACCATAAAATAACATTGATATATACATATGTATATATGTAATTGGTTTTCAAAAAAAATTTATATGAAAGCTAAGTTATCTTCGAAGAACTGAAATTAATGCCGAATTAACCCCAGGGCAAGGGGGCCTATCATGGGTTTTTTTGGGTGATTGTGTAGTTGGGTGGTTGCTTGAGAGAAAAAGAAGAATTTTTGTCTAAGATGTTTTACATCTTAGTGGCAGACCATAAAACCGAACTAGAAGAACAAAAGACATTACATTTATATATATATATATATATTATTGTTGGCAGTCGATTGGTCCATTGGACGGTTGTTCTGTCCGTCTATCCCTCTATCTGTCTGTTTGTCTGTCGAACTGCGGGATGGTGGGTCTTTCTGTCTGTGTGTCGACTGTCGTAGCTGTTGTCATTCGTGCCCATACATTCGGTTTCGGTTGTTGGTAAGTGAGTGAGTTCGTTTAAATTTTGTTTTCTTTTTCTCTTAACATTTCTTTATTTGTTTGTTTTTCTATTTTTTTTTTTAGTTTTCTTTTTTTTTTTTTTTTTTGTATTATGTGGTGATATGAAACGACGAAACGAATCAGTTCAGTCAGTTCTGTTGAGTTCAGTTCAGTTACTACAACGACTTCAAGACCTTCGAACGTTTTTTTTAACAACGGCAACAGCAAAATTTTGCTGGTAGTAGCGGGGCTCTAATTAACAACAACAACATCAACAACAATATAATAATAATAACTATTAAATAAAAAAAATAAATAATAAATAAAAATAAAAAATTTTAAAAGTATTTAAAATCAACAAAATCAAGGAAAATTTATTGTTTTTTTTTTTTTTTTTGTTAAATAAAATTTAATTCACCAAAATAAAATTAAATAAAATATTATTAAGAATTGAAATTAACAACAGTAGCAGCAACAACAAATCATCCCAACAAATTAAATCCAACGGTAAATACATATACATATCACATAATATATTGTACTATATAAACAGACTTCTTAATTTTAGAATAAATAATACAAAAATTAAAATATTCAAATGAGAAATAGTAAGTATATACATACAGATAACAAGAAGAAAAGACAAACAACAGGCAAACAATCAAACAACTAGAACAATCAATTAATAACACAACATCAAAAATAACAAAACAATACAGAAATTATATAATTTACATTAAATAAACAAAAACCAATTTATTCAAAGAAAAAATCAAGAAAATATATTACTTAAGAAATCATAAAAAAAAAAACAGAAAGAAATGTGAAAACGTGAGAAAAAGGTTTTTTGTGAGGGAGCTATGAGATCCAGTAATCCTAGGATCGTGAAATTTACATGGTTAATGAATGTGGATCAGAAAGCTATTGTGATGATAGCATAAAAAGCAAAAAAGTTTTTCAAATACGTACATGAATTTAAGAAGGGCGTTTGTATGAGAAGTACCCCTCCTGATAGTCCAGGGTTCGTAAAATTCCAGTGTATATGTGTCAATCACTTTCAGTGTCGAAATTTCAATTTGATAGCACAAAACACAAATAAGTTTTTCTAATAAGAAGATGAATTTGAGTAGGGGGTTTGTATGGGAGGTATACCTTCTAGTGTTCCGATTAGGCTTATTCGTTTGCGTATGGTAAAAAGAAAGCTTCGGTAAAAATTTCAGCTTTCTAGCTCAAAAACTGAGGGACTAGTTTGCATACATACAGGCAGACGGACAGACGAACATGGCTGGATCAACTCGTCTTTTCGTGCTGATCAAGAATAACATTATGAAGTCTACGATATCTCCTCCTTTGCATTACAAACTCCATGACAAACTTATAATACTATTCACTACATGAAAGTTACAAAAATAAAATAAAATACATGAAAGAAAGAAAAGAAAGAAGAAAAGCAAGGAAATCCAAAAAAGCAAAGAAAGAACACAATCAAAGGCCACTGAAAATTTGTAGGTGCTTTAAAAGTTGTTCAAAAACAAACAAAATCTAGAGCAGAAGCTATTTGAAAAGAAGGTGAAGGAGAAGAATTCCGATGTAGTAACGCTTCAAGAAATCATTCATAAAGAAAACAAAAAGATCAAACCAAACCAAAGAATAGACTATGGTATATAGTATAATATATATGCTTTGACTAGACCCTCTTTGCCTCTTTAATAGTTATCTACGTCGCCGTTGTCATTAGCTTTGATAGCTTTGAGATTGTTTCTTGTGTTCATTCTCCTAGTCGCCCGTCGCCCGTCACCATTCGTCATTGTACTTAAACAACAAATATCATGCATTGTTCCTTTATTTTCATTTTATTTACATTTGCTTCATTTAAATACCAAAGAAAATAACAAGTCGGTTGGGCTTATCTCCCTAGACATACTTACAAACGGTGT
This sequence comes from Amiota albilabris, assembly GCA_037040105.1. NCBI lineage: Eukaryota > Metazoa > Arthropoda > Insecta > Diptera > Drosophilidae > Amiota > Amiota albilabris. Next base: position 5,767 of record JBANCV010001186.1, on the reverse strand, counting down.
TCGTCACAGTATGCCATGATGGATTAGTGCACAAACTAATTCCTACAAACACACCAGTTTACTTTATAAAAATTATACATATGTATGTAGCTTCCTCACCAATCGAAATTTCTTTATTAACCTGCAAGGTGTTCAATCGTGTGTTCTGATTATCATTGCCAGAGCACCTCAGCATTTGGTTTTGGGGCCCCTTTTTTATAATACATGTATGTATATACCCTCGACTTACCTGTACTGGATAATAGTACCACTTCCGTCTTTGCAGATGATACGAAGGAAACAACATTGCACAGGAAACAACTTCTCTGATATACATAATACACTGTTCACTGTTCTACCTTTAAATGTATAACGATCAGAAAGAAGGCTATCTTCGGCTGTGTCGAAGCTGTAATACTCTTCACGCATCCCCTAGCAAATGTTTTTGCTTACGCTCCAATGATTGAGCATATAAACAATCAACTATATAGAGTAGAGTAAGTATACAATGCATATGTACATTGTAAACTCAATATTTGTATGGGAGCTATCCGATCCAGTAATCTTATGATCGTGAAATTTACAAGGTTGATCAATATGGGTCAACCATTAGCAGTGTTCAAATTTCTGTTCGAAAATATATATATAGAATTTTCAGTCGACTGCTTCAACTTGGAACTGTTCTAAATGATACTCCAAGTTTTTGATTAGTTAAAATCCTACTATAAAACATTGTCATCTTTTACAAATTTCTGTCTTTCAGGACATTTTGATTTGCTGTCTCATAAGAGGAATTTATGGAATGAGTTATGTTACTTCTCGTCTATCAAACTTATCTCGAAATTCACTTTATCTCTGCAATGCTTAAAGATTTATTTTAATTTAATTTAATTTATTAAATTGGCCGAATGCATTAAGTATCACTTTAAGCAAGCAATTTGTAATGATTGTGCTTCAACTTTCTCACCACAAGACTCGAATTATATAAGTATGCATAAAGCTTTCAGAACAATATGATCGATGGTGATCAGTCGTGTTCATTTCAATAATAGTTTTTTTTTTTTAAATACAAAATTTTTAACTTTGGAATTATGGTGATTATCTAGAGCATTTAAAAGAAAAAAAATAAATTAGCTGGAGACACCGGGATTTGAACCCGAGACCTCTCACATGCGAAGCGAGCGCTCTACCCCTGAGCTATGTCCCCTTACAAAAAAAGCGAATAAATTATTCCTTTTGTAATGTAATTATTATCAACATGACATGAGATTTTAAGCTATGTTGATATGAACCAAATATCGAATCTGTTTCAAAAAATTTTTTATCTAGTCAGGAACTCCAATGTTACCATACTGCAAAGATACTACCAGGAGCATAGCAAGTACTCCTTGGTATGAATACTAAATGAAAAATGTATTTTTCTACTTTATCTTACATATTTATCAATAGCCATATCACCATATATGTATTATTTGTTATGTTTCTGTTGTAATTATTGTTTTGCAAAAAGTATCAACATGACAAATCGAATCGTATCTATTTTATACATGTACGATTGCCTGTAAATCCAGGCTCCTACTGACTCCTTGCACCACTGTCTCAACCTCAACCTTGTCTTGAGAATAAAGTTTGGCTTTACAAGCTAATTCTATAAAAATACCAGCCTATGACTTTACCAAGTACAAGTGCTCCTTGTTATGTGAGTAATTTAGCAATTGACAAAGATCGGGAAATGCATTTGTCTAGGGAAAAAATTAGACAATTACGAGATTACACAAACACACTGATGCAATGTAATAAGTCTATTAGACAACAGTATGTACATATGTATGTTAGGCGTTTAAATAGGTTTTGTTTTGATTGGAAACATTCCACAATGGTTTTACGATAAGTTTTGACTAGACATTAATTATTGCAATATTGTAATGCAATGGTTGAACTCGCTAGAGCTTCACAAATCCTGTTATATGGTAACTCACATATGCTAACCAAATATTACACAATTTGTCTAGTCACTCAATAGTTCTTTATATAAGAAGTGAGAGCCCCAATAGCTTTACAACTGTGATATACATTCTTTAGTCTGTAATTAAGGAAGTATAATCGCATAATATATCAATCCTATGTGAACAAGAGCCTTTAGCGGATCTTTCTTTCGTCCAGAATATGAAACAGGAACTCCAATTCAGAACGTGTTGCCGCGTTTGTTTGCTGTTGTCCATGATGTTGATTGCAAAAAAGATTGACATGATCTTCCAGTGGCTGCTAATAAGCCTGTTTGTTGGGATCTGTATCATCACGGAATTTTTGATAATCAATACTAATTGTGAGAATAATATGGGTTTCGATTCATCGTCAGGTCCATATATGTTTAAGTATATATAGGTACATATATTTAATGTTGTCTCCGATTCATGGTCCATGCCTAACAAACATCGAAATTTCACTGGTTATGGAACCTATCCATAATAAGAAATTTCACTGTAAATGAAATGCATTTTCATTGTAAGCGCGTGTATGCATTTCTCTATCGTATGTAATGGGTGAATGTGTGCACCTGTGCCCTACTCAGCTCAGTAGGGCGCTTGTTCTTTTAGTATGTACTCCTCACTTCATTTATTTTTACTCGACCTCTCTGCTGGCTCTCATATGTATGTCATATGAAACGTGTATGTAGGTAAGCTCCACAGTCACTCATTTTGTGAGTGACTCTCTCTCTCTCTATCTTTCAGTGTTAATGTGTGCCATTTTTGGCTCTCAGGCGACCCACTTTCAATTATTTGGCTTAAATGCTCTCTATTTTTTTTATTTCAATGTTGCTGTTATTGTTGATTTGCTTATCTCTCGTTCATTTATTTACCTCCCTCCTACTACCCAGTTGTATTACATTATGGTCTGATGATGTTCTCGTGACAGTTTGACGTCGGCACCAAAAAAAAGGAAAAAAATAAATAAATAAATAAAGCACAAAAAGAAAACAACAAATAAAATGAAAAAATATTTTTTATTTCATTTTTCTTTTTGCTTGTTAAAAACAATTCTTAAATACTTTTACACGTTCTTTCGCTTCGCTTAGCTCTGCGCCGCTCCACACCGTCTCGTTTCGTTTGTTCTCTTCTTTTTTTTTTTTTTTTTTTTTTGTTTGGCATCATTTCTAAATTATTGTTGTATTTATTGTATTTTTCTCTCCATTTTATTTAATTTTTATTTCTTTTTGGTTTTGTTATTGTTAAATCTAAATTTGACCTCTGTTAATGTTTTAACATTTAAGATGTGCTGCGCAGCTGCAACATTTTTGGAACTAAAAAAAGAAACAAGTAACAAAGAAAAATCAGAAAATGCAATAACAAAAATTCTACTCTCCTTGCTCTCTCCACTTTTGCATTTCACAGTTAGCTTTAAATGTCAGCTGGTTATTGTAGTACAAGAGTGAGTGAGTAAATGAGTGAGAAAGTGAGTGACTGAGTAGGTGGGGTGTTTGGTAGGTTTGATTAGTTAATGGATTTGCTGCTGTCTAAAGCACCCCATAGACTTACATACATATATAAATACAATATTATTGGACAAGTACTGAATAGTGAATAAAAATATTGATATGTACTTTAGTTTCGACTCATACAATATTAACAATATAACAAATTTATTGATGATATTAAATGGGTGGTTATGCAATAATTTATTCATTTTTCAGAAGACTTGCTCTTCAATAAATTTAAATGGTGCAACAATTCCTCCAAACCAGGATGTAACATATCTTGGTGTTCAAATACATAGATCTTCAGACATCTTAAATTTCGTTAACAAATCGGAGCTTAAGAAACTTTACGAAACTTAAAAGGCACAAAAGTATTCACTGGCTAAACAACTTCAAATCATGTATTTGTATAAATCCAATATTATATCAATTTGGATATGCTTAGTATAATCCAAAATTATTTAACATTTTAAGCGAAGAGTAATTTTGTTGTAATGTAAATAGTTCAGTACACAATCCTTAGAATAATCACAGGCGCTTCATACTATACTATATGAGAAATATGCACCTTGTACTGCTGGTAAAAGAGTAAAGATCTAAGAGGAAACAATATCACATCACATAATTAGACTCCGTACAATAATTTATGGATAGTACCCACCTTCAAACGATGCATGTCAAAGTTTCATGACATTTTGACAATAAGTTTATAGGTAACAGTGATTATAGTGTGACCCCAGATTTGTTAATAATGGGGATAAACATATGTGAACGTTCCTATACTATAGGGCAAATTTTGTATTCATTTTATAGTCTTTAAGATTATAAGATTCCCATATATCGATGAAGTCCAAAATGAAGTTTTATTCTCATCCACGTCTGAATAGCAACTGTTTATAGATTACATAAAAACTACGAGTATAGTAGTTATGTTGTAGTATAGTTAAATATTACAATTTATATTTAACAACCGTCTAATCTCATCTACAAACAATTAACCTAATTATTCGTCAATATAATTGGAACGCTTAAGCTGGAAGGTGGGATGGATGGGTGGGTGGGTTGAACGTTTTTGATGTTAATATTTGTCTGTATATATGTACATACATATAAGTATTTATGTGTATATGCAAATTGTGTGCGTGAGCAAATAAATAGATATGCAGGGTATTAAAAATCCAGACGCAGACGCAAGTTCAATTGTCGTCATCAGTCAAATTGCCCAAAATAAGTACCATAAGCAGGCAGGCAGGCAGCATCGTCATCGTCATCATCATCATCATCATCATCATCATTGTTATCAAATATTAGAGCTTTAATATAGATAAATAATGATAAATCATTCTGTCTCTCTCGCGCTCTCACTCTCTCTTTCTTTGTATTGTATATTTCTCTGTCTCCCACTTAACAAGTTAAATCGTAAATTATTAATGGAAAAATGGAGAAATGGGAGTATTACAACAATAAAAGGAACGAATAGATTCGAAACACAACTGAACTTCATAACTGACATTTGACATTTTGGTGTTGATGTTTTCTTGTGTGGGCGTTCGTTTTTCCATGTATGGATGCATCCATGCATGCATGGCTAAATTTAGATAAGTGGGTTTCTATATTTTTATTTTGACATCAAATGTATGCAAATTTCCACTTTCCAGAATAATTTAAATAGAAATTATAGAAATTGTAGAAAAGTCTTTCTTGATATGAATATTTTGTTTTTTTTCTGATTTCTATCTAAACAAAAAAAAAAATATGCCTGAGATTGCACATCATTTATTCATTTTTTTACCTCTCCCCATTATTCATCAACCCACATATATGGGTATATGGTATATACATATGTAGATGTACATAATATAGATATACATATACACATGTACCTATGTATCTTCGAGTGTGTCTATATAACAATGGAATGCACATTTGACATATACGAGCATTCTCTCTCTGTCACACTCACTTTTACCACCTCTTTCCTTCTACCTAGGGCATCAATTTCAATAAATTTTATTATTTGACGTTGTCGCAGTCTTATTACCCCATTCCTCTTTCTCTATGTACATGCATCTTTCTTCGTCTTCTTCTAAGGAAGGGAAGTAATTTTTCATATGTCATTACATACGATTACAGTTTAAGTTCAGTAGAATTATGCTATTTAATGGCCATAAACGAGCACATTCTTGGTCAACATATCAGGACAAATTGACTTATGTATGTACTATGTATATACAAGGTGTGTCAAAAGTTTCCGAACTTTTCAAAAAGAAAAAAAACTACAACATAGTTTGGAATGAAACTTTGCATTTATTC
>JBANCV010001185.1:0-18056 GCA_037040105.1 Amiota albilabris | reverse complement strand
TCATGTTCGTCATATCTTCTTCTGCGTGGCTTCATTCATACTTTTAAATAATTTTAATATTTAAAAATGACAACAAAGTCAACACAAAACAAAAACAAAAAAAAAAAAAAAAAAAAAAATCAAAAAAATCAAAAGAAAAACAAAAAAATTAAATAGATTAAGTTTCGTCCTGGTAAGAAGTTTATTAATCAGAACTACATACCCAGAACACCCTCCCCCCTCACAACAACTTTTACAAAGCATGGTGAGTGGTCTAATGTATTTTATACTTTGATATTCCATTGATCTCATTCAGATTTATTTTAATTTCTTTCTTTTTTGATACATGTCCGACAGAAGAAAAATGAACGAGAATCGCTTACTCATAGTTTATAGTGTATTAAATGTTAAAAGAAAATAGAAATACTTAATGAAAATGAAACAAAATAAATAAATAAATGAACAAAAAGTCTTTTTCATTGAACTCTATATACGTATTTCTAAAGTTTGGTATTTAAGCTTCTTCCTATCTTTCTAAAAGTCTTTTTAGGTCAGTCGTCAGTACAGTTCGTATGAAGGTTTGCTTTTACACAATCGATTAACTTTCCACTTGTCTCAGTCGTTTCAGTTCTTTGTATAGCCCTGAACAGTCAGTTGTACTGACGTGATCGAATGGACTGAGGCATGGCAAGAAGGAATTCTAAGAACTAAAATGATCCATCCATCCAGTCAGTTCTCAGTCACCGTTTCACTTCTCTTTTCAATAATTAATTTTTACAATTAGGAAAAACTGACGTCTAAAAGGACCTTTAAGGTGGATTCACATATATATTGCTGAGAATTAAGGAATGCCATCTTGCTATTACACTCAAATAAGAGTATGCGAGTCAATTAGTAACTCCAGAGTTTAGAAATAACCCTTTGCTTGGGCCATATGATGTGTGTTTTTCTGGTATAATCATTTTATTACATCCTATTTTTGTTATAAGTGAGAATTTTTATTTATCAAGTCAAGTGTAGACAGTTCATAGGAATTTACTATTTAGTAATTTAATTAATAATTGTAGCATTTGAATCTTGTACCCTCTGAGAAACTGCAAGAGTGATTGGATGGAAATATGGAGTCCAGAGAGCGATCATTTTTGGAAGACCGATGAATTATATCCATCCTGTGAAGACGAGATTATCGATATCACCGCACAAGAAGCCAACAAAGGAGTCTTGGAAATTTGTGTGGGCGGTTGTGTGAGTTTGGCCAGTAAAAATGTAAAGGAGAACTGTGAAGTTCAAAAACTAGCAGCGGACCAAGCAACTACAAGGTAATATGTCGGCAAAACTAACAATGATCGAAAACATAAAGCAATGTAGAAAAGTCTTTTGTGGGACAGACAGCGCATACAAGTAATCAACGAACAGTTTTAGCAAGATGAAGAAGCAAAAAAGTCGGGGCAGGTAGTATCACTTGACTACCGGAATTATTTTTGCGTGAAAAAGTTTTCATGAACCATTATTATTATTGTATTGTATGTACATTATTACATAGTACAGTCGGATTTTTCTATAATGAACTTCTATACAATGGAATTCTCCCTATTATGAATTGTTTTAAAGTACACAACTTTTTCGTTATACTCTTAATGCATTTTGATCTATTTACAATGCAATTCTATAAAGTTAATTTTTCTTTACAATGAACAAATTTTGCAGTGAGAAATTTAACTTTCATTCGTTTTTGTGTTAATATTAATAACACTGTTACGAATATTAATAACACTGCGTACCGAGAAATGGTATTGTTCAAAAACCTTATGTGGGGAAGGTGCTGATGCCAGCAAAGAAAATAGCGATGAATGGGTAATGAACATTTTGCAAAGATTGACCCAACAATACAATCAAAAAGATTTCTTTAATACCGATGAGACTGGAGTGTTTTTCAAATGTTTACCAAATAAAATACTTAAATTGCTTGTTTAAGGAAAGGTAAAAAATCCACGATGTTTTAATGGAACAAAAAAGCACATGAGAAGTAAAATTTTAACGCAATGGCTTTTATAACTGGACAAAAAATTCTATTCTCAAGTAAAGTAATTTTTTTCTTTTTGTTGATAACTGCTTTGTGCATCCGAAAGATATAAAAGAAAAATTACAGAATATATAGCTTGTGTATTTTCCTCCCAGCATCACTTTCTTACATCAACCAGTAGACCAGGGTATTATCTATAACATAAAATAACTTTACAGAAATAGAGATTTGACAATCATATTGTCATATATGGAGGAGAGCAAACCTGTTATGGTCATAGATTTGCTACAAGTCATACGAAATTTATGTACGGTTCTTTCATTATCTGATTTTATTGCTCTACAGTCTTCATTTGAAGCAGTAGCAAGGGTTGATGCATCATTTGAAGAATACGTCAATATTGATATTGATGTTGCAGACTAGAGACACCCCGTCCGAATAAGATATTCTCAGCAGTATTCTGGAAAGTCATGGAGTTCAGACTCTACTACGATGAAGAAGTTGATGGTGAAAAAAAGGTGCAACTAATGTATATATTTCAATCTTTAAATTAATGATTATTTTAAATGAAAGTGGAAAAAATATATCATAATATCTGTATAATGAAGTTTCTATATAATGAAGTGGTTTTCTGGTCCCATTCGAATTCACTATAGGGAAGTACGCCAGTATATAGCACAGTTGACGTGTAATGCAAGTGCTAAAGTGCAATCAAAACCAGAAAAAAGGATTACTTTGACTATGCCGAAGCCCCTAGAGAACGTTTTTTGTATGGGAGCTATACGATCCAGTAATCCTAGGATCTTGAAATCTACATGGTTGTTGGATATCGACCAGAAACTCATAATGTCCAAATTTCAGTTCAATGAAATCATAAATAAGAACATTAATTTGACCTTGGGGCTTGTATGGGGAACCCCTCAGAAAGAAACGAACTCTATTGCGTACTAACAAAGAAAAACAAAACCTACGGCCATCATATAAAAGTTGTGAGGTATACAAAGAACTCCTCCAAAAAATACGCCTTAAAAGGTAACAATTTTCTTATAAAAACGCCAACAAACCAATAGCAACTTTCATTAGTAATAATATCTCTTATACCCAAGCTACCAAACAAAATAACCGCTCCGTTGAAAACAATCAAAATATCGAGTTCATACCAGAAATTAATCCATCTTATTCAGCAGCCTTTATGCAGGAACTCAAGAAAACTATGAACGATTTATCTAATCTCTTTACAAACCCAATTAAATAACCAGCAAGTTAGAATTGAAGCTACTTTCTCATTAATAGATCCTTAATGGCTCTAGAAAATAATATAATTCCAAATTTAAAAGATCTCAAGATAATAGCTCTTAATATTAATTCGATAATAAATAAAAATAGAAGGTATGACCTGCAGATTTTTAGATACACGCAAACCTGTTATTGAAATGCTTAGTGGAAAAAACAATATAATAATAAATAATAATAAATAAGAAGTTTAATTTCATAATAAGACTTTGGCCGTTGGCTTGACACTTCAAGGTCACGTTTCGAGTCATCACGTGACAATAGGTTTGTTGTAGCCGCTGTGGATGAGGAAATGGAAGGCGCTGGCTGTGTTGCCTGTATAATATTCGTTTTGGGTGAGTGTTGCGTTAATGATAGTCATCGTCTTGGCGTAGATAATCCTCTCCTGACATCAATCTCAATGGGTATTCGACAACTTGGGTGTCGCCTTCTATTGGCTTTTGCTGATTTTGATGATGATTTGGCTTCTGTTGCACATATTGGTTCAGATTCCGATAACCCTGCTGTAGATTTATAGTTTCTGCTTGTCTTCTTAGATTATTATAATGACATTGGCTTGGATAATTTGATTTCGTCAACTTTGATGTCTCTTCCTCCACCCAATTATTGAGATTACTCATTTCGTAAATATGTTGCAAATTACGATGTTGGTTTTGGCACAATTCACGATGCAAAGTCTCGAAGCTGGCTGTTTTTTTGCGGTGCTGAGTCGGGTTGTTGTTGTTCATTGCTTGAGGTTTCATATCGAAGTCGTCTAATAAAGGAAATTTTTTTGTTTCTAATAAGTCGTCATAAGTTCTTTTAGAATTTTCTGGTGAGGTATGTCTACGCTTATAATCAGCTACCGATAATGCTTTAAGCGAATTACGGCTTAAACTACGTGGACGCATTTTCCATTTTGTGTCGGCTTTATGACTACCACCATTCGGTACATATGTCAACTCTGATGTTTGCCCTGTCCAACCCCGGGGAGTCTGGTATTTTGTTGTAGCTGCTTTTGGTGCTGTAGTAACTGGTTTTTGACGTGTAGTATCATATTCCCCGCTAGCCGTTATGATTATATAATTATCGGGCCAATTGTGTTGAAGTAAATCAAATACAAGGCTTTGACGACTTTGCACATCTGTGACTTCATTATCGTTTGATTGGTGGATGGAATCAACTCTTGATGATCTGCTTTTCATTCTCAATTTCCTACTACCTTTACTCCCACCACAGCATCTTCTTCTTTCCAAATGTTCTTCAGTTGGATGATCTTCATTGTAATGCGACATGTCTGAGAAATTTCTCGTCCCGAATTTTTGCTGCCAGTAGCCAATACTTGTTGTTGGAGAATTTTGTTGTTGTTCATTGCATTCCATGTTGTTATATTTCACGAGATTTTCTCTTAATGATTTTGACTCGAATTGGTTTAATTTTGACATCACATATAAACAATTTTGAAGAATTTTGGTGGGTGTATTTTGAATTATCTGCAACGTTAATTAGAAAAACATTTACATTGCTTTTTTATTTTCGAAACTATTGGACCGAAAATTTTGTGTATCTACATTTTACATTTGGGAATCTGTTTTCTACTGAAATTTAATATTTTTTATTTTATATTTTGATAAAAACTTCTCCACATCCTACAAAAGAATTTAAAAATAAAATTTCTGTTCCGGCTTCTTACTTACTTTTCATACATTATAGCCAAAACAACGAAGGGTACAACACATAATAACTATTTGAGAAAGTCGGCTGAAAAGTATATACATATATATATATGGAAATGTTTCACCTAACAAGGTGAATAGATTCGGCCACTAGTTTTCTCGTAACACATGGTAGCAGTTGGGACTATCTCCTAGACAGGTTAGCCAATAAAGTTGTTTTCACAAAGTTATATTTGAAAAACGGGTTTAACCACGAGAAATCAGTAAAATTTACATAAATTCATAAAAAAAAAAAATCAAAAACTTTGAATTTGTTCCAATCGAATTGAATACGCTCAATGTTTTAAAAGGGAAGATGATACAGTCACCAGTCCTAATGATATACGGGCCAAGAGACGAAATAGAATTCCATCCAGTATTTTATTATTCGAAGAAAACAACTGATACCGAGTCTAATATGCTTAAGATAGTTACAAATTGCAATTCGTTGATGTTAACCTGAAGCAAGAAAGAACTTAATCCGCGAATAGTCAGGAGAGCACTCGAATTACAAAACTACGAGTATAAATTGGAATATAGAACAGAAGAACTTTTGAGTAAGGGTTTCTTCATGTTCTTCCAAAAGGAAATAGGACGTTCGAAATAGTTGACATAGATCAGTATGGCCAGGTTCAAAACAACTAAGTTTAAAGAACTTAAAGAATGCGTTAAAGGATTACTTCAGATCGTATAGTAGGCCAAGTTGTTTACTCTCTGACAGAGGGAGTTGTTTCACATCGGAAGAGTTTGAAAAATTCTTAAAAGAAAGTAATATTGATTACATAAAAATAGCTGTGGGGTTCCCACAGCCAAACGGGCAAGTTGAAAGGATAACCAGAGGTTTGGGGCCGATGATAAGTAAACTGATAAATTGAAATCGAATCGAACAGTGAAATAAATTATTAGCAGAAGTATAATATGCGTTGAATAATACAGAAGCATAAATAAATATCCCAGCGTTATGTTATTTGGAATCGGCCAAATGGTAATAAGTTTAAAAAAAAATGTAGTAAAAAAAAAAATCTGTTTAGCGTCAGAGATATAGAAGATGTAAAAAATAAAGCCCAGAAAATTCAGAAACAAACTCAAAGTTATAACAAAGCTTATTTCGATTATAAAACGGAAAAAGCCGAATGTTTACAAAATAGATGACTATGTGATGATACAAAATTTTGATTCGACAATGGACAATGATAGAAGAAGATATTGAGCGTTGAAGATGTTGAGCATTTCCAACAGACGCGAAAGCCATAACAGAGTATTTGGACAGTTCAGAATATAAAGCCTTGGCTTCAAGTCAAGACAATGCCAGAGATCACAATAAGTGATTTATTACATAATAATAAGAAAATAGTTACGAATAATGATAGTCAACATGTAAATATGAACTCAAAACCTTATGTGTCTAGTGGAGTTGTAACAAGAAGTATGACGGCGAGGGTCCGGACACCCTGATAAGTCAGGACAACCGAATTATAGTAGTATACGCGTAAGGTATAGCATTAGTATGTAAGGTACAACATTAGTGTGTAAAGTATAATAATAATCTGTAAGATAACAGTATTATGTAACGTATTAAAATAGTACATAAGATTAACAGTAAGAGACTATGTGTGAAAGATTCAATTTTTCAAGCATAAAGAAAATAGAATAAAAGTCAGTCTTTGCCTGACCTCTTTTGATTTCGATTGTTCTTTTATTTAAATAGTTGTATATTCATATATTTCAATATTCATGACCCTATTCAAGTGCATGGCAGTGTATGTAACATATATGAGAAAGAAAAAGGTACAAAGAAAACAAAACCAGAAAGAATGGTATCTTGGACTATACCGAAGCCGTAATACTGTTCACGCATCCCCTAGGACAAGTTTTTTGTATGGGAGCTGTACGATCCAGTAGTCCTAGGATCTTGATATGATTGATGAATATGGATCAGGAACTTATTGTGTGTTCAAAATTTCAAGATGATGCACAAAAAACAAAAAAGTTTTTCTAATAAGAACATGAATTTGAATAGGGGGTTTTTATGGGAGAACCCGCTCCTAGTGGTCCAATTCGGCTGATTCCGACAAGTCTAGCTCTCTAGCTCAAAAACTGAACTGGACTAGTTTGCGAGCATACAGATGGACAAACGGATATTGATACATCAACTCGTCTCATCGAGCTGATCACAAATTTATATACTTTATGTGGTCTGCATTGTCTCCTTCTGTGTGTTACAAACTTCATGAATGATTTATAATACCACATACTTACTACCGTGAAGAGTATAAAAATCCATCCCATACATACATTTGTATATCAAATTATTATCATGTGCACGTTGTCTAAAAGCAATCAAATGGAATACATCACCAACATTATTTTCGAACCAAAACAAAAGATATTGTAAGGAAACTACAATAAAATCGTATATGATCAATGTGTTGCTTTGATTGAAGTTTCCATAGATCAGAGTGGGAAAGGCAATGCCAAAAGAGCACAATATGAGAGAAAAGCGTAATTGTATTTCATTGGCTTTGACTTGCCTTTGCCAAGAGCGACGGAAATCCAAGGAATACATACGTAATCAATTTGCTTTTTGCTTAGTGCACCGCACAACCGTTTTAAAGGAATTTTTTTTAATTCAATAAAAATACATATTTCAACCAAGTTCAAAATATTTTCTCCTTTATTGTGCAGTTTTAATGACTTAAATGCTATGACTATAAATAATTTTTTTTAAAATGAAATACATTATCCCAAGTTTTAAGTTTTGTGTAAACATCATTGCATTTTCAGTGAAATTCAGTTTTGATCATCCAGCTTCTTACTTTATTTTTGTGTGAAAATATAAGTTCGAACTAAACCATATCAAACCAAAGATAACCAACCGGTTATTCACAACGATATAACCGGTTCATTTTTTTTTTTTTTTTTTTTTTTTGAGATAACTATCCTGTCTATGCTTATATATATAGTATAATTCTAGCCCCTTACTTTACGGATGAGATATACTTATTTAACAAATACGCGTCAAAGTAGACGCTTTGCTTTCTTCCGGAAGCAATCATATACTTGGATAAAATATGAGTAGTCCAAAATAAACAAGCAATTCCCAATTCTTTACCACAAGATATGTTCCTCTGGAAGCAATCATATATATCTGGACTTTGTAGTAGTCCAAAATAAACAAGCAATTCCCAATTCTTTACCACAAATATAGAAGGGCAAACAAAAACAAAAATAAAATAAAATAAATAAATATAGACGATTTCCAAACAAATAATGGATTAATATTCATAACAAATGGTTGCATCCTTTAAATATCGAAGTTATGATGGCGATCTCATACTACATATATAATATTCAAGACACTTTATAATAATTAGATTATAGTTTTCAATCCTAGTTAGAGTTTTCCATTTTACTTAAATTTATAATTAAACAATTTCTGAAAAGGAAAACATTAAAGAATTATTGAAATAAAATTTATCAATAAACAAATTTAAAAATATATTTATATATATATATATATATTGATCATCATACTGCTGAACTGCAAGCTACAAGGACTGTAAAGTTTAAACAAGATTTTTATGCAACAGAACAAAACCAAACTTTAAGAATATCTGGTCACAAATCACCATCTCGTTAGCCTATGTATGAAAACCAGTTGAATAGCAAAGTCTCCTTTTTTGATGTCACTAACATAAATCACAGGATATTATCCTAATTCAAATGATATTATGGAAAACATTGAATCTTTGTTAAGTAAATATGCGTCTAAGCATATGGAATGCTCGTAATGGCCTTGGAAACCATCGCCTTGAAATCGAAACGTTCCTAATTCTGAATAGTATTTATTTTGAAATAAGACGATAAAAATTTAAAAGCAAACAAATTTAGGACAATTCAAATTCTATTTGAATTGATTTGAATTGATGTTGCTATGGATATATTTTTTGTAGAATATGAGCTGTTATTTTTGAAAGTGGTATAAGACCACTTTAAAAAAAAATAATAATGAGTGACCGATAATTTTAGTAAAATATGGGAGACCTTCTTCCATATTAATAATAATACATACAATTTCATAATTATTACTACTATTATTTTATTTTTTTTTTTTTCAGAAAAAATGTATATAATGTTATAACAAAACTATTTGTTTTTTGAAAGTGGAATATGTCCATTCCGATATAATAAAATGTTTCTCTGGTCCTTTATGATATGATTAACTGATATCCATTTGCTTGCTTTGCATTTTTTATTATTGTATTAAGAAAAGAAGATAACGGAATTATTGGGTTGATGAAATGATGAGAAGTAATTTCACTGAATTTGTTTAGTTTTCTTCCGCAAGTCGTACTGTTTGGTTTGTGTTTCTTGTAATAAAAGAAAAATCAAAGTTTTAGATAAGTAATATTTCACACAGTTGTTACAATCAGTTCACATACCCATACAAAAAAGACGAAAAGATGTCAATTCGATCTGATAGTGATGTTGGTAAGGATGAGTAAAAGATTGTTTCGATTGAATATTGGATGTGGTTTGACTTTGAGTTGTTCTTGAAGATAAATCCCCATGTAGAGAATTTCTCTCTTTGATTCAGTTAAAAGCCGCTCTATATTGTGCGTTTGGCTTTCGGTTTGTTTTTTTTTGTGTTTTGCCAATTCAATCAGCTTTAAAGAATCATTGAAGGAGTTTGCACCTTGCATTTTGACAGTATATCTATGTGCCACCTCGATCCAAATGTGTTGGTGAATCAGTTGATTGCATTGCCCATTGTCATCAAATAATAAATATGTGTCCAATACATCATTGATTGATACTAAGTTATATAAATGCTCCTGAAATTTAACTAAAAAAATCTATAATTTTGTATGTGCCAACACAAAAAATAAACCACATGAAAAACCAGAAAAAAAGTATCTTCGACTATGCCGATGATGTAATACTCTTCATAGAGCTATACGATCCAGTGATCCTAGGATCTTGAAGTCATCTACATGATTGATGAATATGAAACAGAAACACGAACTTATTATGTCCAAATTTCAAGATGATAGCATAAAAAACAAAATGTTTTTCTAATAAGAACATGAATTTAAGTAGGGGGCTTGTATGGGAGGTACCCCTGCTGATAGTCCGAGGATCTTGATTTCTTAGTCGCTTATGTCAAAAAAAAAAGTTTTTCTAATAAGAACGTTAATTGGTGGTCCGATTCGGCAGGCAAATGTGCTGCATATGGTAAAAAGAAAGCTGCAAATAAAATTTCAGGGACAGGGATTACTGGATCCTACAGCTCCCATCCAAAAATTTTTTCTAGGGAATGCGTAAAGAATATTACATCATCGGCATAGTCGAAGATACCCTTCTTTCTAGTTTGGTATTATTAATGTTTATGTAGTGATAACTTTAGTGGTCAATATTGTTTTCATTTTTCATTATTACTAAATTAAAACGAGATGGAACGGAATCAATTAGCGATTGAACGGTGGACAAGTTGATATTCGCCCATTCTTGAGCTATTGCCAATTTAAGTTGCCTAGCTGTGTCAAATTGTCTTCCGTTAGTGGAAATTTTAGCAGAAAGGATACCCCAGACAATCTCAATGAGATTCAGGGTCGGACTTAATGCTGGTCAATTCAATACAGGTATATTTCTGTCTCTCTGTAAAAATGCTTGTAGTGAACCGTGCTCTGTATATGGACCCATTGTCCTGTTGAAAAGTCCAATCATCGACATACAAATTGTCAACAAACTCTATTAACTAATTGTCCAAAAGGTCAACATACATTTCGGTTGATATGAAGCGTATAGTGTTCGTGTCTCTGTAGCAGAAGATAGCCCAAATCATCACAGTTCCATCCTGAAAATCTCACTTGAAACAGGATCGCGGAACCTGGCGTATATGTCTGCAATATTTTTTTTGCAGCTGTCAGGGCTTTCTAAGTTGATATGACATTATAGCATTCTTCGCCCCAAAAAGTTATTTGCTTGTAAATACCTTGTGCCCCTTCATGTGATGTTATAAAAGTTTTGGTTTAGGTACCATGGAGGAACCGGTTTTCATATAAAATTTGGACTATTCTACTACTTGTTTTTGCAACCCCATATGAGTCATACTCAGATTAAATAAATTAAATGAATTTTTGCGACTTTACTTTTTGAAACGCATATATCAACTGATTTGTAGATACAATTATTTACTCCATTCTCCATTTCATCGGAATTTGTTACTATATATTGCACTACAAATAAAACGGCATATCCAAAATTTTGATAAAAATTGTTGTACTTTTTTAATTTTGAAAAACTATGATCCACATATAATTATTTGTATCATGTAGATTTGACGATTTTGTTTGTTTATTCTTAATAAGTTCTTCTTCATCGGTGTTATCATTCTCATCACTCTCATTATTAATAGCCGCAACTTCTTCCAATATATCGTTATGTGTCCAACATACCGGATACAGGTACGTCATTATCAACATTCAAGTAATCATAGAAAAGGGAGACATTTTCAAAGTTCTCAGATGTACGATTCCGTAGATAATCTATATTCAATTGCTTGTTTTGAAATAAATTTTCATTGAAATCTTTATTAAAACCGCATGCACGAAAGATATTTTGAATTTAAGCTGTGCTGACACAATGCTATTAACCAGATAAATAAACATTTCCTTGCAATATAATCATTTAAAATGATCTAGAGGCTGCAGCTTGGGAGTGTTTGCTAGCAAAAACTTTATTTTTACATGACTGGGATTGGGGGACTCATTACGCGCCGTACAATTGTCCATGAATAACAATATTTTTCGATTGTTAGCTTTCATTAAGTAATTCAAAATTTGAAGCCATTCATTAAATAGATCCATTGCCTTCCACTCCTTTTTATTGAGTCGGTAATGCATTGGAAAGCTGCTAATGTTTTTGAAGCACTTTGGTTTTGCAGACTTTCCATTTAGTTGTGGGTTAAGTTTTTCGGTGCCATCCATGTTTACAGCAAATAATGGACTAACTCATTCTTTACTATGCTTATCACTATGACATTTTTCATTCTCAAAGTAATACGTTCCATCTATAAGTATTTATAAAACAAGTCAGATTCATCTGATAACATTTTTTTTTTTTTGCGTCTTGCATTACGAATTATACTCGTAAGAGGTTTTAAAAATGAATTACGATTTGTAAGAGGTTTTATGTTCATTGAATTGCAAATAAAAATATGAATTAACGAGGGGACCAAAATGTATGGAGTTTTTACGAATTAACAAATTTTTTTCAAGAGACCTTTTTGTATATATCAGGGTACGAATTATCGAGATTCGACTGTATGTGTATTTCAAATAATTGCCACGTTTTCAAATCACACAGCAAAAATAAATATTGGCTCCGTGATAAAAAATTAGTATTGAAAAGTATTGTATTTATTTATTTTTTTTTTGTTTTTAAGAGAACAAAGTGATTATCAACATTCAAACTATACAAGGCAATTGCTACACTTTGCAATTTGATCGGACAACAACCGTGCGGGAACTGAAGGAGGAGATTTTTAACATTTGTGGCCCGGATTATATGGAAGAAAAGCAAAAGCTAGTGTGCGCTGGACTCTTCATGGAAAATGACCGCACGCTGGAATCTTATGAATGTATCGAAAAGAAATTAATTGTCGTCATGCTTACTGAAGACCCTATTGGTAATCAATCACCACTTGATAGCATGTCTGAAGAAAATACAGTAGCCATGAATACATTTGAGGAAGACGCACCATCTACATCATATGCAAATGCTCATTTGCAAGGTCAAGAATTGCCATTCGAAATGGTTGTTGAGTCTATTGGAGAGCCAGACAATGCAACTAGGCAGTCGCATACTGAAGCTGAATGTTTGTCGGACGACAAGTATAATGAAATTGTTGGAAATATTGTTGAAATGGGATATGATCGCGCTCTCGTTGAGCAAGCAATGGCAGCAAGCTATAATAATCCAGAACGTGCTGTTGAATATTTAGTCAACGGCTTTCCAGAGGAGGAAGATGTCAACATGATTGATTTGTCCGAAGATGTTGCTGGCATCGGTGACATGGACCCTATGCCAAGTGCTTCAGAATTCGGCAAAATTTTTGCTGGAGTAAATCCTGAAGATATCTTTTGGTTTTTGAAACAAACTCCCCAGTTCAAGCAACTACGCGGCATGATAGTTCGCGACCCCGGTCTTATGCCGCTCGTGTTAAACCATATTCAGAAAACAAATCCGGTATTGTTTAAAATGGTATCAGAAAACCAGGATGCTTTCGATCGCTTGTTGTATGAACGGCTAGATGATGAAACAGGTAATGAAAATAAACAAGCTCCTGCTGCTGGTGATTCCGAGTTGCTAGAAGATGCTAAGATTGCCGAAAATGCTGCCGCAGAAAATGTTGTTGTTGAAGACCAAAGAGTTGCACCCGGTGGTTCCTCCAATTTGAGTGAGTCAATGGAAGAAGAACACAATATTCGAAATGAGAATCAGTCAGCTATAATTCACTTGACGGGTGAAGACAGAAAAATTATCGATAGACTTCAGGCACTTGGATTTTCTGAAGCTCTTGCAATGCAAGCATATTTTGCATGCGAAAAGAATGAGCAGTTGGCTGCCAACTTTTTAATCTTTTCCGGTTTCAATGAAAATGAATGAATGGTGAAGTGTTCATCACAACTAATCAATAATCCTTATTCTAGATTATATATGATAAGAAATTATCTAGGTTTAAATGAGAAAAATAAAATACAATCAATAAAAAAAAAAACACCAAAAAACGTGCATATATATATACCTATATGTCGTGTCTTTCATTATTTTCCACATTGTATTGTAACAATAGAAGTTTTTCTTGTTTAATTATAAGTTTGAAAAAAAATCAATATATGTACTTCGTTTATAAAAATAAATCAACATTCGAAAAACTCAAAATGTCCAAAAGATTTTATTATATATATAAGTATATATTTATTTATATATTTTATCTATATATCGTATCTATATTCTATAAAATTCTATTAATTAACGCTTTTCTAATTCTTAATAATTAGAATTAAGATTAAAACTAATTTATTATTAATAAAAATCTATCTCTAACCCGGTGGGGGAAATTTATTTACTAAATAACTAGCTATGAACCCACTCGCAGCCATGTATGAACCATTGGGCGAAATCTAGTTCAGCTATCCTTCAGTATGAACCGATGCTTGCAAGAAATTCAAGTTGGCGTGGATAGGAGTGGAGGTGTGACACAGGACTTTATTGTTGATACTAGATGATGACATATCAGGAGAGGGGATGTTGTAATGTATATAATAATTAACACATAAAACGCGAAATGGATCATGTGTAGCAAAGTTAGTTGTACACGTACCTATAGCAAGAGGTACAAATTTTAGGGGACACAGAATTAAAGTTGGCTCAAAAGCCCAGGTGAATGAATAATACCGTTAATAGGTTTATGAAGAAAGCTTGTACCTAGGGAAACTCGGTGATTTTTTAATGATTGAAGGTCGATAAGAAGAAGCCTACTTGAGTACGATGGCAAACGTAAACTGGGGTTTCAATTTAAGCCAAGCAAAAAGATGGAATTGCTTTTGAACTGACTTCCAGACACATGAACAATATTCAAGTACTGGACGGACAAAGGAAATCAAAAGAAGCTACAAGGTACATTCTTTCTTCCATCTTATAATAAATCCAAATGTACTTTAACCTCTATTAATAGTTGAGGAAATAAGCCCTTTGATACTCATATTATGATCAAAAATGACTCCAACGTCACAGAAGGTACTAATGGGAAATTGTCTATCGGATAAGGAAATAAGTGAGGATTCATGCGATGTAACGTCATGAACATGCATTTTGCAAAGTTTAACTGTAATACATTGCATAAACACCAAGAGTGCAGTGAAGTTAAATACTCTTGAAGTCTAATATGCCCAGGTGATATCGTTAAAAGACAGACAGAGTTTGAGCATCATCAGCATACATCAGGACAAGAGAATAATTCATGGAAAGAGGCAGATCATTCAAAATGAAAGGTTAAACAATATTTAATTTATTATAATATAAACTATTGAGAACTAGAAAGTTCAAAAGTTAGCAAAGCTGTAGAGCTTTAGCATAACATGGAGTCAATTAGATTGATGATCCATGGAATGTTCAGCATCATCCAAAAATGATATAAGACATTAACAGATTGGCGGGGGAGTTTTTTTGAGCTGTTGTGCTTTTTGGTGATATTATTCTATAACCTTGGAGCATGTGAATGATGTATTCATAAGTATGTTGGCTAAAAAGCTGCAAAGTCTTTATGAGTTTGGCGTGTTTGCTGATTTATCCGACAGTGGCCATCAGTTTCTAACAAGTTTTAAAACCTCACGGACAATTACAGTTCTAAACTAATAAATTAATTTTTTGAGAATTTTAAAACAATTTTTCATCAATGTAATGTTCTCTCGTGCAGTTTGTACAAATCGAGCAACGCAATTGCTCAGTTTCCTTAAAGCTTCTGACCAAAGAATATGAAATACATACAAACTCTAATCAAAAATAACCGATTTTCTCATAGAAAATAATCGGTGGCCGTTTGTATAAATTGTTGTTGGGTCGTCTTCGATTTCCAATAAACGGGAAATATTGTTTTTAAATCCGTCGAAGAATAGTGTGTGTGCTCTCGGGCTACCAACAACAATTTTCCATGGTTTTCAAAAACAAAATCAAGGAAATTGTTGTTAGAAATAGTGGAAAACTGTGAGAGCACATAATTTCGTGAGCTAAGAAGTTGAATAGTCAAAAAAGCATCAAATCATCAATTTGGTATTTGAATCCATAATATTTCTTTTAACGGTTGTTCATCTGAGTGGTTATTGATTATTTTAAATTTTAATTTTTAAGACCACATATTATTCCATTCTCTTTTCATAACTTGACAAAATATATTCCTTGCCAGAGGGATTTTCGATAGATTTAAATGTGTTGTGATTGTGGGGGTCTAATCAATAACTTGAACCTCATTCTCCTTTATATAGTCTATATAGTCTTTAACTAGCATCGCTGTAAACTTTGGGTCGTTTCCATGACGAAGAAACCAATAGGCTGACAAATTCCACGCTTCGTATTAGCAACATTTTTGACTTCTTTCGGCTATGCCGATACTCGAATACTCTTTTCGCATCCTTAAGAAAACGATTCCTGTGATTGAGCACACAGAAACATTACAATATTGATTTGATTTATGTTTAGGATAGAGTAGCATTTGTATTGGAGCTAAGCGAGCCACTAATCATAAAATCTTGAAATTTACATGGTTGGTTTTGAATGGAAGGTACTCATCTGATTCCGGAAAATGCGAAGCGTATGGTGCAAAATTTCATCTCTCTAACCCAAAAACTGAGGGAGTAGTTTGTATACATATAGACGGACTTGGCTAAATCAACTTGTCTCGTAGAGCTGATCAAGAACATATGTGCATACTTTATGGGACTTTATGACAACAACAGTTTACTGTGTCAAGAATATAATAATATGGAAAAACTATGTGTACCCATAGTGAAATAAAATTTTCAATTTGCCGCAAAACAAGTTTGTTTTCCACTTTTCTGGAGTTTAATTAAACTCTATTCTAACAAGACTGTATATAAAATAAAATTAAAAAATAATAAAAAACATTAAAAATTTGAATACCCAACATTTCTCTCTGTATTTTATAAGCAATGGTTTCTCCCTGGTCTACAACTGGTCTCTTAACATTTTCGATGGTAACATTCGGATCCGTACTTTATATTCGATTACCACGAATACTTTTAAGATCCGGATCTTTGAATCCAAAGCCAAGGATGCCTGCATCAATACCACTCAGCATTCTCAGAACATTCAATAGCGATCTTTTTGTTCGCTGGGATGCGGAGTGAGTGCAACAGAAAACAAATCTATTGTCTTTTCACTCACACCCATGCAATTACGTATTTGTATGCACAGAATCTCATTCTGTTTGTTTTGGCTTTGCTATGATTTATCTCACTGGTGATTCTGTGCCTATGGTTGAAGAAAAGAACGAAGTTGTGTGGGATGGTTTGAATTTTTGTTGCATACACCAAGTTGCATGTGTGCGAGTGAAAAGTCAATAGAGTTCTTCATTTGCACTCACTCAGCATCCCAGCGAACAAAAAGATCGCTATCTTGAACAGTTAAAACCAGATCAATTCAAGTTACTAAATTGCAACATGAAATAGTAAAATAAACTAAACCAAGATAATTTTATTTTATTTTTTTATATATAAAATTCGAGTGTCCGGATTTTTGTGACTCTTCTTCACCTAAATGGCAGAACCGATTTTGATGAAATTAATTTTTGTTGGATTTAAGGGGTTTCCTTATTGGGTCTTAGTTACATTTGGACCCGGTACGTGGCGCTGTTTTCAAAATCCACACAGTTTTTTTTAACAACTTTTAACATTTTTTTATGTAACGCAAAATGTACTGAACCAATTTTACTTATTCTTTTCATTTTGTAAAGTTAAATATACTATATTTTATAATAATTAAATTCGATTATTTTTTCTTAATAAATATGTATACATCGCATTCGGATCCGTACTTTAGATTCGATTACCACGAATACTTTTAAGACCCGAATCTTTGAGTCCAAGGCCAAGGATGCTTGCATCAATACCACTCAGCATTCTCAGAACATTCAATAGCGATCTTTTTGTTCGCTGGGATGCGGAGTGAATGCAAAAGAAAACAAAACTACTGTCTTTTCACTCGCACCCATGCAATTACGTATTTGTATGCACAGAATCTCATTCTGTTTGTTTTGGCTTTGCTATGATTTATCTCACTGGTGATTCTGTGCCTATGGTTGAAGAAAAGAACGAAGTTGTGTGGGATGGTTTGAATTTTTGTTGCATACACCAAGTTGCATGTGTGCGAGTGAAAAGTCAATAGAGTTCTTCATTTGCACTCACTCAGCATCCCAGCGAACAAAAAGATCACTATCTTGAACAGTTAAAACCAGATCAATTCAAGTTACTAAATTGCAACATGAA
>JBANCV010001184.1:0-18072 GCA_037040105.1 Amiota albilabris | reverse complement strand
TATATAATAAATAATCTCAAAGCCACCTTTTAGTAAATATTTTTTTTTGTAAAAATATTTTGAAAAATATTGATTTTCCATTTTATTTTGAAATGAGGGCTGCTGAAATCGTCCAATAAGCTGACAATAGATCTTTTGGATAAACGTTGACATTTTAGCTAAAAGGTTCAAATGAAATCAGTTGGATCTCTCAAAGTTCAAGAAAATTGTATGACGGATCAATATATATTTCGTTTACATCACAATGAATTATTGTAGTGTGCAGTATTTGCACCATGTTTCTACCAACATCATTCATGATGCATACGAAGAACAGAATCCGAAGACGATGTGACAAACTCTTCTGGCGAACGGAAGCCGAGAACGTCTTGATCTCACAATTAGATAAACGTCTACGAAATGTCACGCAAATTGTTGGTAAGTTTTTTTTATGTTCATGAGAACCGTAGGCAAATACAGAACATTGTTTCAGCCCCCACAAATCTATACACTTATGTATTCTTTTTTATCTTTTACGATTGATGGAAAATACTTCCATTTTGAATTTTTGGTCAACATCTTCTTTGGACTTTTTTTTTTGTGTTTTTTTTATTTGTATTTTTTTTTTTTTTTTTTTTTTTTTTTTTAAACTGGTTTTTATATGTGGTTTGTGTAATCAGTTTTATAAATCTCTTGCAAATATTGTAGGGGACTTTAGAGGAAGGTGAATTGTTTTGCGTGTTTGATGCTTAGAGTTTTTAGTTCGCTGAAGACTTTATTCCATTACAAAAGTTCAGAGCCGAATTTCTTTGAAATATGTTATTTTTATACTTAGTTTATAGCATTGATAAGAAGTGTATTATTTGCCATATTTATCATGCAATCGGATATACTCGTACATATTAAGTTTTAATTTCAAAATCTTAAACAATTCCTTAGTTCTACAAAAGAAACTGCATAAAATGAGTAAAAAAGTTATGTGTAATGTCAATATATTGCGTTGATGGAAAAGCATTTTCCGAAGATTTTTATTGCTAGATTTAAAAACCGATATCTGTATTTATAAGTATTAATCAATTCTGGGAATACCATGGACTAATTATGAAATCAGCTGAATTTTCGTAAAAAAAATTAGTGCCGAAACAGAGAACATTCGTTACAATTTAGTTTATTTCTTCGAAAATGCTCATCAAAAATTCGTGCACTTCATAAGGAAAATACTTTATCAAACATGGTTTGCTCGATTTTGCTCCGTAAATTTCGATGTCTGATTAGCCTTGCCAGCCGAAAAAGTGGACCAAATTATTGAAAAAGTGGCAAAACATAATAGTACTCGCGACATCGCTAAGCTTCTAGGCATCCACAATACAACAGTTTTATACCATTTAAAAAAGGTTAGCTATACAAAAATTTGGATGTATGGGTATGACAGAAAAAAATTGCATTTCAATTGATAACTGGTGATTAAAAAATGGGTAGCATACGACAAAAATGTTAGAAAATGTCATGGGTTAAACATGGTAAGCCTACCCAAACCATAGTAAAGATGAAGCTATCTATGAGGAAGTTGTTACTGAGCAGTTGGTAAGATTGCAAAGGTCCTGTGCATAAGTTTTTTTTTTCTGGGCATATATCTGATAGATCAGAACTCTATGGTCAACAACTAATAAGACTAATTGAAGAGCTCAGGGAAAAACGGTCTCAATTGATCAACAGATAGGGCATAGTCTTCCACCACGATAACGCTAGACCACGCATTTCTGTTATGATTTGTCAAAAATTTATGTAATTCGGTTGGAAAATTGTAACACTTTCAGCATCTTATTACCATTTATTTCGCTCCATACAGAATTATCTATATTGATGGCACAACAAGACTGTAAAACGTTATTACGCAAGTTTTTCTGATCAGAAACATCAGAATTTCTACAAAGATGGGATTATGGTTTTACCCGAAAGATGGTAAAAGGTTATCAATAACAATGGAAAATTGTTATATTTTTAAATCGTTAATTTCTTGACTCAAATTAATGTACTTACTACTTACTATACTTAAAGTTCTACTACTCCTCATTTTATAGCTTTTTCTAAATCTATTTGTATTCATAAAAGGCATTTCATCTTAAATGGAACCGAGTTTACTGTTGTTTCTTATTTATTTCTATTGTTGTTGTTGTTGTTGTTGTTGTTTACTGTTTCCCAATCGAAACAAATCACAGAAAAGATGCTTTGAGCTAAAGGACGCGAGTGAATTTCATGTCGTATTTATCGAATTATTATTTCCGGCTTTCGCTGTAGCGCTGACTTCAAACTGAGAGTTCAATTCAGTTCAGTTCAGATCAGTTCAGTTTAACAAGATACTAAAGATACAATACCAACATCATCAAACATACTTGTACACATCATGACCACTTTATACAATATACATTTGTATGTTCATGCATATATGCATATGTATGTTTCCAATAATCAGAAGTATCTGCATACATATACTACTAACATATCAACGAAGATGCGCACACACGCATTTGCGCACTTTAGCACTTGCATTGAATGATATTCAATATTTGATGGTTTAGTATGCATGTACACACATATTTAACTTCAAAATCTTAGTAAGTACCAGGTACTTACAGACAGACCAACAGACGGATCTGACAGCACAGTTTCTCTTCCATAGCAATGGATACGAGTAGTAGAGAACCATGTGGCTTTCCCAATCAAGGAGTTTGTCCGTTTAATACTTGTATGTAGTATTATTATGTATTTCGATGTAAGTTTCAAAAACGGCAATGTAGACGAGGACGAGGACGAGGACGAGGACGAAGACGAAAAATATATTTTGTAGAAGATGAGCCATGGATGGAAACCATGCTGGCAACGAAACGATGACATTCAAACGGCAACGGTGCAAAACTGGACGCTTTTTGTGTGAAGTTAATAATACGTTTGACATGACAGAGCTGATGGGCTCGAATGGTGAATAACCAAGTGATCAGGCGCAAAATATATGCAGAAATATGGATATGTACTAGAGAACGGAAGGACAAACGGACTGCAATCAAAGGGACAGAGAAACAGACCACTCCATCGATTGAGTGTCTGAAAAACACATTGGAACAAATCTGTTCGGACTGGACTTCAATACAGTCGGCTGACATGTTGCAATGCCGGTAGAAAACGACATACAGATAAAGTACAGCTTCGAATGAACTTATAAACGAATAAATGCATGATTTATTATTAATGCTGCTCTGATTACAACATGTCTCTTCATACACTGTACTCTGACATTCAAAAGACGCATCCACTGATGTGATCACATCTCTATGGACATGAGAGTGATGAAAATGTCTCATAAATATGAAAATCGACAGCAATAACAACAACAATCACAAAGAGAAGTTTCGTATTACTTAACTTTGGCTTGGCCTCCTCCATTCATGGTAAAAAGTTAACTCAGTCCCCGTATAAAATACATGTAGAAATCTACATTCATTCGTAAACTCAATACGGTAGTACTTTTGAATACGTGTGTTTGCTTTAGATTAAAAGAAGATCTTAAGGAAAACATTTACTGATAATTTCAAGCAGATATCTTTACAAATATGAGGACCATAATACGAACATAAAACTTTCATTCTGAGAAATTAAAAGTGTCCAAAGATAAGTTTCCCAAAATATTTATATCTTACTTTGCCCATATCCAACATACCAGGCATACAAAGTTTAAGGTTTTTAACTCCTGGAGATATATACTTAATATGCCTTTATCAATTTCTCTTCTTCTTTGTAGGATACAATTGAACAAAGTTGGTAAATTGTTGACTACTGTTTGTACCAGCCTTATGATATTTAGATCACGTTCCATAACAAGGACATTCAGACATCGGAAAATACTGCAAGAGCTATTAACAAGGATGTCAGTGGATGGACAGTTAGTTATAACTTCGCTACAGTGATTGAGAGCGTAAAACAAAAAATCAGCTCTCACAGATAACAATGTGCCAAGTTTTGTAAATAGCTTAAGAACAGAAATTTTACTGTTGATGATTGGAAACATATTATTTAGAGCGATGAAATTAAAATTAAAAGGAGACCATGGGTTTGGGGCTGTTGGTACTCTAATAAAAATTCAACCCAACCAACCTTCCTGATTTTATTGTTGAGTGCGTGTATCCAGAAGAATCTGTTTTCCAGGATGATGGAAATCCAAAGCACACTGGAAATATAGAAAAAGCTTGAATTCAAAATAAAAATTTTCAAGTCTTGGAATGGCCTCCACAAAGAATAGATTTAAATCCAATAGGCTATTATAAATCGGAGTCATAAAGTCACAAAGCATACGAAATGAACCACAAGCAAGGGTAAAGAGCAAACTCAGAAGGATTGAAAGTCTCATAAACTTTAGAGAACTTTGCATGGTGGATATAATCTACATATGTATATTTATAAAAATGAATGTCCATATAGGTGGGACATCGATAAACTCAGACACCGTTTGACCAATCACCATGAAAGTTTGCACATTTCACTTTCTTGTAACTCGTCTGAAGAGATTATAAATATGAGTAATTTTTCATTTTTACACATATTACGACAAAATTTTATAGCAGAAAACCCGAACAACGCATCGAATGACTTGATTTCAATTGATTAAGTCTCACTTTTTCAAGAAAAAGAACCGGCATACAATTATGACGAGAAAAATTACTACCAATATCATGCACGTCGGGAGCGTAGAAATGCGCATCGTGTAACTCATAAAATTTAAAACCGATAAGACAATCACTGATGTGTACAATTATACATATGCATAATAAATACGCGCATGCCTGTATTCAAAAAGGCATTGGAATCATTCCTATTCGTATGTTCCTATGTATTGTATTAGATATCTCTAGCCTTTAACGAAAGAGGCCCTTCTTGTTATGAAACTGAATATTATCACAATAATACAAAGCTATTCTGAATCCGAAATGGAGTTACGGTATAAAGCTTAGGAGTACTGCCTCTAACTCAAAACTGGAAATTTTTCAGAGGTTTCAGTGCAAGCTACTGCCATCCTCAGGTGTGCAGTGGTTTATTCGTTTATCTACTGAGTCTTCCAGATCCCAATTATAAAAGAAGAAGATTGAAGGGCCATGTTAATCAATTGGCACACAACCTGTTGGACAACAGCAGGTAAATGCTTCGTCTGGAAAACACAATACTCCCTAGATTTTCTATTCTGCATCCCGAATAATTGATCAACTCAATCATAAGAAAATGACGTCTGATTAAAAAAAAAAAATAGTCAAAAATATTCTGTTTTACATTTATTATTATTATTTAATTACTTTACTCCAGAAATGCAAAATGCCCGGACAATTTTGCAACCTACTGTATGTTGTACATAACATATATGGGTGTGTATGAATATAAATTGCATATATTTGTTATGCAAATATCCTTTAGCATAGTGTCTCATGGTGGTCTCGTTTTTCATTTAAGTAGGTATGTTTATTAATAACTTCAATCACACAAATACTTATGTTACATACATAGTACATACTCGTATACAATAAAAGGAAAAGTTGTAATAAATGAAGCGATCAACCGATATGACCTACAATATATGATACCCACATATTCAATGATGATGACTTAATATATTCATTGATGTGATTAACGAATCGTAAGTATAAAGTTTTGTGAAAATAAAATCTGAATGAAATAAACTGCAGTCTAACTGCTTAGGGTTCTCCTTGAACTATATTTGTATTGTTATACATATATCCAAAATAGATTTTTTTAATTGTTTATTTCATTCACACACTTGTGATCAGTAGCGGTATGTAGGGTATTATATGTATATATATTTCTTTTATTCCTTATTCCAACTTACTCTGAAATCATAAATTGTAATTTACAAAGATGTTAAGTTGCCATTAAAATGTATCATAAGACAACTGTTCATTTCTGAACTGTGGGACTTACTACATATATACATTGTAGCAGACCGACTGTAGACATCAATGAACAAACTGCAAACTGCACTTTTTGCCATTTCATATTGACATACCCCAAGACCAAAGGATGGTTGAAGCGCTGTTCATTGGGTCGTGCAATTAAAATGTTTAAAAAAGCGACAGTCTTCATTTTTTGTTTCATTGTTCATCATAAAAAATACTATAACAAAAAAAAAAAATATATATATATATATAGATACAGAAACCGAAACAAAAATATCAAAAAAAAAAAAAAAACAAGTTAGTACGCTATAATTGGGTTGGATCGACTTTCGAAGCTTTATGCTATATGGAATACTCGTAGTATGTGAACCGATTAATGCAGAAGTGTTTTCAGATCCTTGACAAATTAGCATTTTCAATTGCCTATTTTTTCGTTTTAAAGGTAATTGGGAATTCAATCCAATATCAATTTAATATTTTCATGGTAGTTTTTCGAGCAATGATTAGTAGTTAATGGTGATTTTTAATGTGGGGGATCTCGGAAAAGAAGATGAACATCTTTGTTGTATACATACTTAATTTTAATTTTCTAGCCGATACAGACAATGAATATTTTTACTCTGATCAAGAGTAGCCCATACCTTATTAAGAAGCAGGGTATACAAAATTAACATGCAATAACATAATATACTATATATACGTACATGTTGGAAGTAACAAAGGCATAAAGCGTTCAGTTTTGCTGCTGAGTCAGTGACACTGAATAAAGCAGTAAACTGAATTAAATTAAGTGGAGCTGAGCTGAGTTCAGCTTGATGGAGTTGAGATGTGTTGAATTGAGTTGAGATGAACTGGCCTCTATCCGCTACTGTTACCAGTTATTGCCGCAGAGGCAGCTTCTGATTCTTGCTACTGACAATTTGATGATGATCGCGATGATGAGGTAGTCTTGCTTGCATCGTCCACAAGTACAAGTATATCAAGCAGATCGCTCATTTCAGCTTTTTGTGAATTTTTGTATTGCGTCCAAGGTATGTAGGTATGAATGTAGCATATTTATTATATTTTTTGGGTTTTCAAATCACAATCAAGGTCTCTCACTGCCAGCAACCGAATAACTCTTAATATAAGCGTGCGAAAGAGCAATTTAATGAAACGAAACGAAATGAAATGAATATGAAATCAAAAGTGAGTTGCGCTTATGTGGACATCAGCAGGCATCTTTCAGTGGCAGCCACGCAATCTAATTAAATTGGTCACGCAGCTCAAACTTGATGAAAAGCTTGAGAGCAAGTGCCACGCGCATGAAGTGCCCCTGTGCACTGTTCTGTTGGATAGTAGTGCGAACATCCTACTTTAAGAAAACGCCGGTACGTCGGTGCTACAACAGTCCAACAATTCAATGGATGGGATGAATGCACACACGATAGATACAAACACACACACATGCAAACACACGTATGCATGTATATTATATTTGTTGGGATATTCCTCCTCGCTTAATCACAATGTTGACCCTTGGGCAAATGAACTTTCTGCTGTTGCCTTTTTACATTTTATGGTGTTGGCAATTATACTTACAAATGCATTTACCATACCACTATATACATTTGTATGTTATATGGAGAAATTCCAATCGTACAACAATATATATATATATACATAGGTATGTATGTATCTACATATATAAAATCAAGCAATTAATTTTGCAGCAGATCTCATTTGCCCACAAGTCGTTGTCCACTTCAATGGAAAATGGCTCTAGTGAAATTGGATTGGATTTAAAAAAGGGTCTATCATTTGAATGCGGAACCACTAGGTTTGGATTTGATTTCGATCCCAATGTCTATGTTATTACTTTAAAGTTTTTATTCAAGCGATTAAGGAGCTAAAGATTGTTCTTTAGTAGATCATAAATCTATAGTATATTTACTTCAAATTTCGTATTATTTTTGCTATTGACTTTAATAACTAACTATAATACTCATAATGATACTATCCCATCTATATACAGGGGCGGATCTAGAATTGTGTTCTGTGGGCACAAGAGGCAAGTGGGCAGTATGTTTTTTATTATTCCTCTATTTTGACAGCTTATGATAATTTAAGTTGCCCTCATTATGAAGTATTATGAAGGCTCTACAATACACAAAATAAAACCAACGTTTTAAACTACTTGGTTTTTGTAAAATTACCCCCTAAATCCACCTATGTTCATATACACTTCTTTCGAGTGTTTCATTCTTAGTTTGCTGGTCTTGTTTGCCAGTCACCACTTGTCTATTTTTCATGAATGTTAAGACTCAACTTACCATTCTTAAAACTAAACAATAAAATATTTTTATTTTTTTTTTTATATATATAGATTGATTTAATATTGGTATATGTATATAAAATATGTTCCTAAGTTTTATACGCAAAATTTGATCCACCAATTCGAACTTTTCCAGTGGCTTTCAAGAAGGAACACTCTCCAGGCTATTTTAGGATTTCTTTGAAAATTTCATCAAAATCGGTCCAACCCTTTTTTTACACAACTTTAAAAAATCGTGTAAGATGGAAAATCTTCATATATTTTCTCAAAAAACCGTGCATAAAAAGTTATTTATAAAACAAAAAATAAATAATTTATTATAGGTACCAATTAAACCATCGTTTTGAAAAGCTGGTTGATGAACTGGCTTTTAGGTCATGGGTCCCAGCACAGTTTGCTTAATAAAAACCTCTTGTACAAGACTATAATTAAACCAATATGGACATACGGCATACAATTAAGGGGTACAGCAGCTTACTCAAACATAGAAATTCTTCAACGTTTTCAACCGAAGTTATTGAGAAGAGTAGTTGGAGCTCCGTTCTTTGTATGAAACTGCACAGAGGCCTTCGGGTGTCACTGGTTGAGGATGTAATTCATAAGTACAGTGAGTTACATGATATTAGGATAGAGAATCACCCCAACTCGCTTGCTTTAGGTCTGCTTGATATCAGCCTTCAAACCAGAAGGCTACATAGAGAGCACCCGTCCGACCTCACCTTTCTTTATCTAATTGATGTCTGCTGAACTTTCATTTGATGTTTAATTCTTTTTTAATAATCAGATTTACTCATTGGCCTTTTTGGGATAGTTGGTGAATAAGACTAAACATTAAACAAAAATAGAAGATAAAAAAAATTCAAAAAGAAAAATACTATGCTGTGAAAAAAAAGTGCATTATATGAAAGTAAAAATTTAAATAATAAATAAAAATTGATTTCATAGCTAGTTGAGAAAAAACGTGCGCGTTTATTACAGGCTGGACCATTATCATCATCAAAATATGCTTTTAATATTTTTTTTGGATTCGTGCAACATAAAATGTGTATAAAAAAATTTTCTCGTCGAATTTGTAATACGTATTCTTTCAAATTCGTGTAAAAAAAAAGTTCAATGTATATAGATCCACTTATACGTATATGTATGCTAATTCACATGGACTGGAGTCGCACTGCCAACCGAATCTTTCAATAAAATGACTGGAAATGAATTAAATATTTTTATTGTTGAATCAATTGTTTATTTACATTAAAACTTTCCGGAAAAAATTCTTTAAAGACAGTGACAACTGTATCAAAATCCGTTGCATGGTTTAGAAGAACTGAGTATCGAAACGGACAGAAAAATCTATTTTACTTTATGTTATGTAATGATAATGATAATGATGGTACATATAAAGATAAAGCAGATTTTGTTTCTCTTGGTCACATTGGACAGATATGGTAATTTTGGACTCAAGTTTATTAGCATAGCTAACAAGTAACAAAAACGAAAAGAAAAAAGTATTCAAGTCTGGACCGCATTGGGCCTCTGGTTTAAAATCTTATAATTACTTGTGACAGAAAAAACATTTCTTCACATAATAAAAATATGGTTATCATAATATAAATATATCCTTAAAATTTGAAAAGCCAGAAAAATAGTGCATATGTAAAGTATATAAAATGAAATAGAATGGGCCGGAGGCGGATACATTTCTATACAAAAAACACACCAATTACATATTTCAATATACTATATTACAGGACATACATAAAAGCAATTTTTATAAAGTGTACATATATAAACTGTGGTACAATAGAAAATGAAGGTTAACATTGATATTGATATTGTATTGTATTGTAGTTTTATAAGATTATAAATACAAAGATTATTAAACTGGATTCTTAGAATTCACTATTGCAAGTGTTCTAAAATCAAAATAGGGTCCTTTTTGTTTTGTTATGTGT
This sequence comes from Amiota albilabris, assembly GCA_037040105.1. Taxonomy (NCBI): domain Eukaryota; kingdom Metazoa; phylum Arthropoda; class Insecta; order Diptera; family Drosophilidae; genus Amiota; species Amiota albilabris. The sequence goes on along the minus strand of JBANCV010001184.1, from coordinate 7,876 downwards.
GAAAATTGTAGTCAACGATCTATTTAATTAATGGCATTTTGATAGTAGCGTGAAGAGCATCACTAACAGCAAAGAACAGAATGAAAGAATGAAAACCCAAACACAAAGAGGGCATTGAAATGGAAGTAGATTAAAGCATTTACTACCCTTCATTTTTTTCCGGCTACAGAATCAAACATAGTATTTGAATTTGAACTACATTATATATATATATGCAGCGGTACTGATAAAAGGACCAGGACCAAATATCATAGCCGACGCCACCTCAACTGCACCTGATTCAATTTACCAGGTCCCAGGTCGGCAAATGTGTTAAATGAGGCGTTTACATTGTGAGAGTTCAGTAACGAGCAGCGAGAAGCAGCGGTGGATGAAAGCGATACAATTAAGCCACACAAATAATTCGTAAAATTATTATATAACAAAATATTGTAAATTGTATATACATAAAAAAAGGAACTATTTCATTTTTATGGTTGTTGAAATAATTAAATTAATAAATGCATGACGTTATTAAGGTAGGATTACATAAATAGTACCTTTCACACAGGTTGCATTCATATGCAATAGAATGGTTTTCATATACATAATTATATAGTATAAATTTTAATACGAATAATTTACTATTTGGAAGCTACAATAACAATTAAAATTTCTTATTACGTGGGTCGTTCAATAAGTCCTTAGAAAACGATAGTTCTGGTGAATACGGTGGATATTGTATCAATTCAAATTTTAATTCCTGATTTTGGCCATGTGATTATACTCTACTGAGTTCATACACGGCACCCATGTCGCCGAGACTTTATTCACACTCAACTTTTCGTGTAAAACTGAAAACACTGTGCCTTGACTTATGCCTGTGGCCTCAACTATTTTGCGTAATATCATTCGTCGATTACTCAATAGTTTTTGGGTGGCCATCTCTACTAGACGTTCCGAACGATGTCTTTTGTGATTGTATGACCACGTATAAACTTATTTACCCAATTAAATAGTAAATAGTTACAAACGCTGCAACAGATGTGGCAAGAATTTCATGCAACTCAGCTTTGATTTCTTTTGCTATTAAGCCCTTGAAAAATTGTTATGACTGAATTTAAAGAGTAGGATTGGATTTTGGGGAGTTTACGGAAAGTTGGTCTTCGTGGTCGCCATCTGTCTCTTCCCGAGAAGACAGATCCCTCATCCAAGATGAGCAGCGCATTCACATTGGCAATATTGAATAACAGATTCTTCCTTATCTTCACAGTTGCGACAGTTGAGACATGCATCCATTAACGTATAACTTCAAAACTGTATGAGTTGTTTGGTGATTTCTATTATGGATTCAATGATTGATGATTACATGTGTGCCAATATCAAACAATAATAATGGCCAAACTTCAGATTTCCGGCTCAAATACCATTTTTTTTTTTCTTTCCGGTAAAAATTCTTCTGATCTAACCTATTCATTCATAGCGGGTTCAGACTTTTGCATAATATTCACGGCTGAATGTAGTATGGTTGCATCTTTTTGTATACAATTCACAATACTGTCAATATGTACAATATTTTCAGTTTAGTATAAAGTTTGTAACTCATAGAACACAAATACGAGCAAATAAATGAAGTAACTGAGGTGAATCGATGCGATGTGCAATGTCCGTGCGTCCATTTGCTTCAATGCAAGCTTTAGTTTATGAGCTGTCAAGCTGAAATTTCATACACTAATACAATAATAAGGGTACATGTGTATGTCTGAACCTTAGTATACTAAGTTTATTGCCTAATCATTAAAGTGTACAGCATTGAAGTATATCCTATCTATTAAGAGTACAGAATTCGGGTCTTTAGAAAAGCATTTGTTGGGCTATGTGAAGCGATAAGGGACTATCATGGTATATTTAACAACATCACTACTTATTTGTAAAAAAGTTCCCTTTTATTTTTCATTTGTTCAATTTTCTTTATTTATGAATGTCATTCAATTTATGATTTCTTATCCATTTATTGAAAAGGGTGGAGGAGACGTGTTTGTTTGTGTGCGATAAACTTGTATCCTTGTATCCATGCGTAAAAACTGCTTCGAAAGAAAAGATTGAATGGTCGACTTTACTTGACCGCACGATACTGAAAGTAAATAATGATGATAGCACATCCTGAGTTTGCATCAATCGTCATCATCATCATCATTGTCATATTCGTTTTTTTTTCGATTCTTGTTGTTGATGATGACATCAACATCATCATCATCATCGTTATTATTGCCGTTGTTGTGCATAAATCCAATATTTATATGTACATATATATACTATGTATGTATATGTTTACCTTAACAAGAGAACAGAAAGTCGATGGACGATGGTACAGTAGTAAAAACATATATGTATACCATACATATATGCATATAATTTATTTATGAGTTACTTTGAGTCTACAATCAATAGCCCTATACAGTAGGGCAACAACAATGTCTTGATAGATTGTCAGTCAGTCAGGCAGTCAGTCAGTCAGGCAGTCAGATAATTGGAAGAGTTGTCTTTTGATTCGATTTATGCATCCGTCGTTCATACAGAAATATGTTCCAACTTAGTTCCTGTCCGTTCAAAATAAATTAAATCACATACACGAACCTAAGGCAGAATTAAGAGTTTGATAAATTGCGGGGGTGTTGCCTCTCCTATAGTCTTCTAATGAGATTAATTTAATTATGTAATAGGTCACAATATAACATAGAACTTATTGACATATTGTCGTCTCCAACAGAGTCTCTCTCAGAACTCTATAGTGTGTTAATCTCTATTAGAAAAACGATACTTTAATAAATTTAATTTCATTGTGAGTTTATTGTGTCTTCTTCAACTCATACTAAGTACGAAGAATTATTGTACAAAAGTATTTATGTTTCAGTGTTTATGGGTGTATTGACACACCCACCTTAACACAATGAATCCAATCCAATTTATGAATATGTTATCTTAAAAACATTCATCGATCGATGGATCGAAAGAAAAAGATATGTATGCTTCATTTCCATCGAAATTTATTGCTTTATTTCTTTATTTTTTATATGCCTTTTTTACTATTCAGTTTCAGTCAGTGAAAGTAATCAAATCACAATATTATAAAATAATCGAATGCCTTTTGATGCGAGACAGATTCATTGATATTAATCTTAATGAGGATAGGTGTCCTTTATGTTGTGCCCATAAAAAGGTCCTTAAATACAATACTTTGTTGCAAGCAGCCGTTGCCATGGACGCCAGTGACGCCAATGCCGCCAAAGTCGATGAAATCGTGGATATGCATGCTGCGCAGGGGTCTACAACTCATCTTTTGACTTTATTTCATATAATTACGATTTTCTACTCTGACAATTGCAAGTCCGCGCAAAAGGGTTCACTTCTTGGAAAAATACAATGACAGTGTCGATGATAAAGTTTGTGCTGCCATCATTTGCCACAGTTCTCCGTTTCGTTCCATGACTTACGCTACCTTGCAGATACGTTACGTTTCAGTTATGATCATATTAATCACCTCAATTATAATGCATTTTAAAATTCCTGGTCTTGGACCTGGAATTTATTTTACAATGTTGCACGCCTGTGCAAGATGATTGGAGGCATTCATTGTTCTACCACTCTTCTTATTCTTATTCTTATTCTTGATCTTAATGTTGATGTTGATGTTGCTGTTGCTGTTAATACTTTACAGATACTTGACTCTAAATTTGCTTTTCTTTCCTCCATTGCCTGAATATAAGTATGTTGCAAGTGCGCAAAGTGTGTTTGATGTGAACCGCCGCCCTCACCGTCGACGTTACTGGTGCTACAGCCAATTCATCTGATCCTTGTTAGTTACTCGTAATTTGCGTCTTACCTTTATTTTTTATTGTTTTTTTTTTTTTTTTTTTTTTCGTGTGTCCTCGTTTGTTATCCTTGTTAGCAACCGCAAATGTGTTAACGAATGCCGCTCACATGCTCACACAGTAGTAATTGAGGAACATTTCTCTGTCCTCGTAGCTAGTCAGCATTTAGTATTTGCTTTGCTGTGTGTATATGTTCTTTCATTGAAATGATTTGAATCCCAACGCATTATACCGATGATGCATAATGTTGTATGCATGATTTAAGGACAATAATTTCCAATCAATCTCATATATTGTATGTAAGTATAGTAGCTGCTGATATATCAATATCAAATTCTACTGCACATCGAAAAATTTACATGTTATAGATCATGTATTGTATGTGATTCATACGAACTCATATAAACCATTCTTTGGATTGCTCTTATTAGACCTTAGATGCTTTAAAATAAAGTTTCAACAACAGATTTTTAATCACGCTATTTTATTCGGCGAATCATGATCACGCAATTCATTTACGTTTAGCTGTACCATCTTGGAATCTGCTACGGACGAGGAGTGTGCAAAAAGAGAGGGGATTTCTTATTATGTAAAATCCAATGACCAAAATAACTTGTGAACCTGCCTATAACATATTGAACACACCTCGTACCGCAAGCCAACATAATCGTTTTCTTCACTCACTGTCGTTTAATCATTCCCTTTCATCATCACTCCTGCCCAAGTCACTTAAGTTGTTTACTCTTTTCATTCATTAATTCTTTTTGACTTACGCATTCGCTCAATACAGAAACTGTCAAATGTAAGTGCGTGCAATGAGAGAGATACAGAAAAAACCTCCTTAAAATTGAGCGACATTAAGCCGTTTGGATCCTATTAGGTAGTCAATTTGCCTGTCAAAAGCAACTGCAACTGTCCGCAAACACATCAAATTCAAATAAGCTTATGTACAGGATAATGGAATACTATTTTAGTAGACTGGTCACTAGCTTTCTTTATTGATTTACAAATATACTTACTGTAACACTTATCGATTTTTCTTTACACATTACATTCCGCTACACTTATAAGCTACAGTTTGGCCATTCTGACTATGTGGATCACCTAATACATTTGTAATTAATTACCAAAATTTATATTTTATTTTTAACTCAATCTACTCATATGTCTTCCTTTTTAACCAATGTATGATTTTTTGAATTGCCGAGGCACCCTGATACGGAATTCATGTCTATTGGAACCCTTCAACATCTTCGATCAAATACCGATCATTCCCCAGTATTTTCGAAATTTGGTATGGGCCTTTATATTTCGGAATTAGTATTTAGGTTTCAAGTTTCTACAATATTTACTCTCACTACTTGGCTATTTGCCAAGTTTCATAAACTCCGCAAATTCTGGACATAAAGCTTGTACCTCTGTCTGAAGTTATATACCTTCGTCTAATATATTAACGAAAATATTCTCGTAACGCCGTTCAAACTTCTCTTGTGGCAGTAGTTTTTGTAGGGTATCATTTTAAAAATTTTGTGCACGCATCTATTACTACTAACAAATATTTTTTAGCCGTGGTTCTAGCTGCTGGTCATAATGTCAATATGCAATATTTCGAACGGTCTCTAAGTCTTGGGGATGTTATGTAAAAATCCTTCCACCTTGCCACTTTTCGACGAAAACGCTATACATTTCAAGCAATTCCTTATAAGTTCTTCTATCATTTTCTCGATTTGTGGGAACCAGTAACTTGTTTTCAACAATTCTGTAACTTTATTAATGCCTATGTGGCCCATTTCATCATGGACATGATTTTCCATAGCTTATGGTGCGTAAAAAAGAAGAGTATTACTGTACAGTTTTTTGTATACAACACCATTTCTCATATCATAACATTTATGTTCGGTATTTTCCAACTCTTTTTATAGTTCTGCTATTTTTGGATATTTATTTTGGCATATAATTAAATTGTCTTCAAATGTATTAGTCATAACATTGTAGCCTCTACTTAATACATCAACGTGTTGCATACGCCTTCTTACTCGGTGTACTAAAGTATAATAATAGTTTTGCAATTCTAATGCCCAACGAGCTACTCTGGGGTTAAGGTTCTTTTTATTCAATGTCATTGTTAAAGCATTGTAGTCTGTAACAATTTTAAAGTGTATTCCTTGTAGATATTCTCTAAAACTCTCAAGGGCTTAGACGATCGCTAGTGTCTCTAGTTCGAAACTATGATATCTTGACTCGGTTTCACTTGATCTTTTTGAATAGTGAAATATAGAATGTTGCTTTCCGTCTTTTTTTTTTTCATCAAACGCAAGAGCGCTCGCTTCACAATGCAAATCCGTGATGTCGCTTGGGTTATATAAGGCTAGTATTGGTGACTCTCTTAAGAACTTCAAACATTTTAGTTCATCTGTGCCGAAACTGAATTTTCTATCTTTTCTTACAAAATCGTGAAACGTGAAATATGAACATAAACGTAAGAAGCTCTGAACTTTGTGCATCTTACTTGGGATAGGGAAATCTTTTCCTGCTCGTAAACCTTTGTCGTCTGCTTAAATTCCTTCGCCAGTAATTGAGTATCCCACGTATTTAAACTTAGACTGTAGGAAGTCGCTTTTGTCTACACTTGATTCTAAATTGTTGGCTACCAACCGTTTAAAGACTTCCGTCAAAATGTTAATGTGGTCCTCAATATTTTTTGTTGCTATAATTATGTCATCCAATTAAATAATTATTTTATTTTCCCTTATCATGTCAGCAAAAACTTTGTTCACGAATCTCTGAAATACTGATGGTGCGTTGCGCAGCCCAAACGGCATTCTTAACCACTCATATTATCCGATTGGTGTTGTGAAAGAGGTATACTTCATAGAATTTACGTGCATGTAAATATGAAAAAAAAACCGTTTTTAAGATCTAACTTTGTGAATAATTTATTCTCTGAAAGTGTATTTAGTAAATTACCGATAAGCGGTATAGGGTAGTTATCTTTCAATGTAACTTTATTTAATGTCCGATAGTCAACGCACATTCCAATATCACCCGTCTTCTTTTGAACCAATGCTATCGGCAATATGAATAACTAACAATTTTTGTAACTGATCCTTTTCCGTGTATGACAAATGCCCTGGAGGACAGTGGAACGGCTTTGGATTTTTTACATTAAGCTTCATTTCACACTTCACAGAAGGGAATGTGGATCTTTCTGCGGAATAATAGTATTTGTCAACAATAGTTTTAAAATTTTGATCGACTTGGTAACTAATGTTTTTACTAATGTTAATGTCGTGTTCTTCGTGTACATAATAAAGTACTTCTAAGTACCTATGTTAAAACAATTATCTTATTTTTCTGCACTGTTGTTGTTATCTTTTATAGTGGTTATTTCCGACTTTCCACACACTAATTTCAGTTCTTCATGAGATTTCTACCGAGCACTGCATTATACCTCATAGATTCGTTTGCTAGTACTAGTAGGCCAAAATGAATTCGTTTGCTATTAATAAAAACAAAACTAGATATTTTATTTAATTTACTGTTATTCAATGCAAAGTAAGTTAGATTTTCAAGTTTTCCAAAATGATGATTATTTTTTAAGCAATATATTTTTATAAAGCTTATCCGGCTCCCCGAGTCTATGAGGCATTCTGCAAGTAAAGGGGCAATTACATTTTCCTTTATACAGTGGTGGTCAAAACATTTGATACTAAGTTGCAATATGCGTTCCTCTGGTATTCAATTCCCCAAAATAATTTTTTTATACCAACTTTTAAATTTTTCTCAAGCTTAGTTGTTTGTCTTCTTAAATATTCACAAATATATTTGAGCATCTAGCGTACAACAACAAAAAATTAACGTTATATTATAAGAAACGAAAAACAAGTGCTAAACATTTGCAACTGTTATTTATTTTACTCATTATGATGTTTGTTGTTATTATCATACTGAAATACAAGGTGTGTGTTAAAAGTTTCCGAACTTTTCTGGCAGGGCATTTTCTGGTGCCGCCATCTTTGTGTGAG
>JBANCV010001183.1:0-18075 GCA_037040105.1 Amiota albilabris | reverse complement strand
ATAAAGATCACGACCATTAAGCAGGATCGGATCGGTGTAAAAAAATATCGCAATATTCTTTGAAGCAATGAGACAAATATATAATTAAATGGTGATATTTTTTTTTTATATTTTAAATTGATTGCAATAAATGTGTTTTTGAAACAGAACCAAAATGGCTGTTTCCGTTTCTTTTATATTTAGTGAGCATTCGTATTACGTGAAGATCCTTGGGGTAACTGAGAATAGAATACTGAAAATCTGATTATATTTTGTAATATTCCTAATAGAAAGCAATGGGTACTTTCCTGTTGATGTCCACATAAACTCAAGTTGTAAGTGAAGCTTCCTCGTTTATAAGCATGATATATATTATTTCTGGGGCACAATGAAGTAGAAGAATTACTTGCATAATTAAGAGTAACGAGAGTGTGTTATAATCTATAGGTACAGAAGCTGCAGTTGACCATAAACGAAGGTGGATGATGATTTAATTAGAATGTCAAGGTAATCTGCCTAGTGCAAAAACTCAAACAGTCCTTACAATTTGAGTTCAGGTTTTATTGTTCATTTTATACCTTTCACGGGAGTGAATAGTATTAAAATTTTGTCATGAAGTTTGTAGCACACAGAAGGAGACTTCGCAGATCGTATAAAGTTTATATATTTGTGATCAGTTCGATGAGACGAGTTGATTTAGTCATGTCCGTCTGTCGTTGTGTCCGCCTGTACGTGAACTAGTCCATCAGTTTTTGAGCTAGAGAACTCAAATTTTGTACAAAAGTTTCTTTTTACCATGCACAGTATATTTGTCGTAACGAGCCGAATTGAACCACTTGGGGGTACGCCAAGGTCATATTAATGTTCTTTTTGGAAAAACCACCAACCATGGAAGTTTTTTGTGCTATCAAAAATAAATTTGAAAACTGAAAATGTTCGATCCATATATTGTAGATTAGCCACTAAATTTTCAGGACCCTCGGACTATCAGGAGGGGCACCTCCCATACAAGTCCCCTACTCAAATTCATGTTCTTATTGGAAAAAGTGTTTTGTTTTTTATGCTATCACCTTGAAATTTGGATACAATAAGTTTCTGATTCATATTCATTAACCATGTAAAGTTCAGGATCCTAGGATTACAGCATCGTATAACTCCCATACAAAAAACGTTTTCTAGGGGTTGCGTGAAGAGTATTACATCTGCGGCATATTCGAAGATACCCTTCATTCTGGTTTCACTTTTTGTTGATTTTACTTAAGCGCTTTTCCATCTTTCCATCTTTTAGTCTCCGCCTCTCCTTCATACAATAGTTCTCGTTTGCTTCTACCACCATTGCTCAATATCTATATATTTGATTCGAATGTTTTTGTTTTTGTTCAATATTGTGCTATTGTTTTTGATGGAGACATTTTATGGCAAAGGAAATTTAATTTTACAAGATTCTGTAACGAAAAGTTGCCAAATATAAAATTTTCAAAATGAAACCATAAAGATACTTCCACACTAAAAAGATCAATGCCAATTATTTTTACCAAGAGTAGGGCTTCAGAATCACATAAACTATAAATCCGCAGTGCACGCCTCTTTTGGCGATAAATTTAAAAGAGAGCATCACATTGTTTTATGGTAGTCCACGTTATCATGCTGTTAAAACGGTATTACAATTATATATAGAATAGAATATTGAAACCATGTAGTTGAACTGTATTTTAAAATTAAAAAAAGTGTATTTGACTTATAAAAAAAAACAAAAAAAAAAGAGTTAAAGAGTCAAGTATGTTATTACCTTTTATAAAAACAAACCAATTAAATTGGTCGAAAATTACGGGCAGCTGAGGTAAACGGAGCTTTTTTTTGCATTTTTTTTATATGCATAGATGCAATGTATTGCTTGTACAATACTAATAAATATGTCTATCTATCTATGTATATTTATATAAAATTGTAAACGTTGTCCTGTCTGTGCATGCTAATCTCAGAAACGGCTTAAACGATTTACGTGCGATTTTCACTGGTGTATTGTAGTAAAATTCCTGTAACATAAAGGATTTCTATAAAATTTTTGTGATGTGCTTCTTCTTGAATGTTGTTGTTATTGTTGTATTTATTCTTCCCATTTAGTTGAGTACTGAAGGCGTAGCAAAGAGCGCCGGTACAGCTAGTGTGAAAATAAAAGTGTTTGAAATTAGCAATTTGAAAACAAGTCCTGCATTATTAATTAGTGCATTTGGATTCTTTTTGAAGCAGTCTCAAGGCTGTTTTTGTTAATCGTATTAAGCGTCAGCTTGAAATACATTACATCGAAGTTTCAATTCCAACTAGTCGGACTTGCCTCTTGATACCTTAACAAAAACAAATGTTACAGTTCATTTCAAGATCACTGTCTCACAACAAATAAGAATTAATACAGTTCCTGAGATAATGATAATGAGAGCAAATCAGAGTAACAGATGAAAACAAAAGATCGTCAATGCATGTTGATTATTTTACACATTCATACATATTAGATAGAAATACAAATATGAACATATCTACGAGGGCGGTGCATTAACTACCCGTGTTAGAAATGAAGACACAATTTTTTTCAAAAAAAATGTTTTTTATTTCTCAACCCTTTTAGAAATATACACTTCTCCCAATGTTCTTTCAATTTTTTTAAGCCCTCCAAAAAATTGAATTTGTCGAACTCTTCCAAAATACGCCTTTGTCTCGGCGAGCCATTTCTTCAAATTAGGGAACAAGACAAAGTCGCAGGGAGCCAGATCGGGTGAATACGGGAGGTAAGGCAGCGATTATTAACGCAATTCATGCAGTTTGATGGAGATAACACCAGATGAAAGTGCGAGTGCGTTATCGTGAAAAAGCAACACCTTTTTTTTTCGCCATATGCGGCTGTGTCTCCTATATATTATTATTATAATATTTTGTCGAAGCGGTCGAATTACTCACTGTAGTATTGTCCAGTGATCGTTCTTCCTTTTTCTAAAAGATCCATGATCGTCGCCATGCAGATTCACCGGGAGAAATCCATTGTTTTGATTGTTGCTTAATTTCTGGTGTGTAATGATGAGTCGAGGTTTCATCAACGGTGACAACTCGACGCAAAAAGTCCTTCGGATAACGCTTAAATTGCCACTGCTTCGAAATTAACAGTCGCATTCGCTTGTTGTCCAGCGTGAGCAATCGCGGCACCCATCGGCCCGACAATTTTTTCATCGCCAACTTGTCATGTAAAATATTAATTGCCGTTCCGGTCGACACACCTACGGCCTTTGCTACTTCGCGCACTTTCGTTCGTCGATCAGCGAGAATCATGTCGTGGACTTTTTCAATGATTTCCTCAGTAACTACGTCTGCTATCAAAAATGGATGTTCGCCCACGTTTAAATTCGTTGAATCAATATCTAACTGTGGTCATAGATGGCGACGTGTCCCCATACACAGCATCCAACTTTGCTGTTATCTCCTCGCATTTTTTCCCAACCAAAAACAAAAAGCGAATCACTGAACGATACTGCTTTTTTTTTCATCTTAGCGAAAATCGTCTGACTCGGATGGTTGCCAAATCGAGAGTAACCTATCAATCAGTCTGAAATTTGTATTAGGTTCGCTTGATAGATGGCAACACACGGTGATAATACTAATACTTTACTCAGGAACGTCCTCTATTTTCAAACACGGGTACTTAATGAACCGCCCTCGTATTCTCGTAACTAAAAAGTTAAAAGTCAGCGATGATAAGGAAAATTGACAAAATAAATTAAATTGACTTTATACTCCCCAAAGTTTATACAAAATGAGTAATGGAACACGTCCCTTTTCTGTTTCTTTCCGTCATTTGTCATTCCAGTTTCATGTAAGCACTTTGTATGTACATATGTATTTATGTGCTAAAGTTTGTGACTCTGTGCGTGTTTGTATTTAGTAAGTTTGTTTTAAGAAAGTTTTGCCACAGTCTAAAGTAATAACAACAATAAGTTAAATGATGTCAAACGATGTCGCTCACTGACTCACTCATTAACTAAATTCATGCATCAATTTATGCCACGCACACACAGTGTCAAAGTACAAAAGACATGCAGATGATGATTGTAAATAATGCTCAATGAATTTGTTATTAATAATGAACTAAAACTGAACTAACAAAATTGAATTGTTAAAAAAAAAAGATTACAAAATCAAAACTTCTCAATTTATTGAGCTACTTAAGATGACAATTTGTGTGAGAAAGTGGTTTGTTGTCTGTGATGAGCTTATTCACAACAGTCAGAGAACAACGGCAACCGCAATTGCAACCACAAATTAATTCAGTTTTCGGAGTTGATCATAATATATACTTAATTTTTTAAAACTAATTATTTCTTTAATCTTCATTCTAGTATACCATTGTTGAAAGTATATTCTATAACATTAGACGAGGATAGTAAACACAAGCAACTCGTCATAGAGGCGATTTTACCCAAAAGCCTTATGAGTCCATTGTAATGTTTGGTTTAGATAGTTTCTTGCTGTATTGTTCACCTAGGCTACTACCGGTATCACTCTCACATTACTTAGTATACTATCTACTGAGTCTCCTAACAACACCAAAATGGCAATCCAGCACAGAAGTTCTTTTACATTACTGGGTGGTATTTCAATGGCTGTGCCACTAACAAATTAAGCTACACCAGCGAGTTGAAGGTTTTGCAGAAATAATATGATCTAGTTACGGAAAATATCATGCACATCTTTCTCTGGCTCATTGTTTTGATTAAAGTAATGTCAATTAACAAGTATAACTTATGCCATAGTGGATTATGAAATGAAATGAATTAAAATAAAGTTAAGTATTAAGTTAAAGGGTAAAAACGAAACAAAATGTAGTTCTCATTTATCAAACAAGGCCATTTCGACCATTAACTAAAAAGGATTTAAGGATTTCTTTTTTGCTTAACATAAATGTTCATGTTTGCGTTATAAGTAACCGTAATACTTTTGTTTATGATTAAATTAAAGTGATTATGGCTTAAGCCATAATTAATGATGATTACAGTTTCTCTTTTCGTATGAAATGGTTTCTTATAAATACTTACAGACATTATTGTTCATTGTACGAGTATACACATACATATGTATACAGTATAAGAAAAGTAATCCATGAACTAAAACCATAACCATAATGAAATTGGAACAATTTGATATTCTTAATGGAAGAACTAAAATGTTTGATATTTTTATACTTTTTATGGAAGTGAATACTTTGTATTATAAGTTTGACATGAAATTTGTAACATACAGAAGGAGACATCGCAGACCACATAAAGTCTATATGTTTGTGATCATCTCGATGAGACTATGTCCGTTTGTCCTTCTGTCCGTGAACTAGTCCCTCAGTTTTTGAGCTAGAGAGCTGAAATTTTGTATATAGATTTCTTTTCTACCTCGGACAAATCATTTGTGGGAACGAGTCGAATGAGATCACTGGGAGGGGTGACCCCCTACAAACTCCAAGGTCAAATTAATGTTCTTATTACAAAAAAAATTCTTTGGCTGGCATATGAAAAAAAAAACAATAAAATGACGAAGAGAATCAGTTATGCGGATATCCGCTTATCTAACATCCGCCGCACTAACACTTCAACAGACACAATTGCAGTTTAAGATTGTTCCAAATGAATGGTCTAATGTTGTTGCATGCAACATTGCTCCAATTGACCGACAAAAGGCAAAACGCAAAAAACACACAACGAATCAAATTTCATCTCATCTCATCTCATCTGATCGAATCGCATATCACTTACGTACAATAAAAGAGGATATACAGTAAAATCTCGATAATTTTTAAAATGTTTCCGGAACCAAAATTTAATTTTTCTGCATTTTTTCTAATCAGATATATATATGTAGCTTAAGAGAGGAGAATTCTTAGAATTTGGTTTTCATTTTCAGCATGATATAGACCTTTTCAATCTCATTATCAGCAAAGTCAGCATAGCCATTTAATCACTAATCAACCTCATTGTCACTATGTATATTATGCTAACTAGTATTTCAGTTAAATAACTACGGTGTAGCAAGGCAAGAGGTAGATCACCATCTGCATGTCATTCTTCTTCATAAGAACTATTTAAGAATAAATGTCCAGATTGAAGAGTCTTTAATTCATCGCCCGGACTATCTTGTTGTCCGAATTAATGAGTATCCGAATTATAGAGATTGTACTGTATATACAAATGTATATACAATAGTTTACACAAAAAAATAAAAAAAAAAAAAAACTGGACGAGATGGGATGGCATGCCATTGAATTCGTATGGAACGGAAAGGAATACTTCTTTAGGGCATGATGGGAGCTGTGGCAAGCATTTGATATGAGCAGATTACATGAATCCGATTTCATTCGCTTTGCCTCGCTTTGATTCGATTCGATGCGATTTAATTCATTTCGATTGTTTCAATTGATAAATACAACGATTACATGCGATGTCATGCTTGCCGTAATGTTGGGCGTTGTCAACTACGCCCTCAATAGATGTTAAGGCCTGTGTAACCCTGAGGGCGTATTGTTTTTGTTTTTAGGCAACAAAGGCAAATGAACGCGTGAAAATTTCACAATTGAATGCTTGAACACTTTTCTATTTTGTTCATGCTTTTTGTTTGATTTTGTTTGGTCATTGACTTCCACAACGTCTGACATAGTATCTCTACTTCGATTACAATTGTATGAATCAGTATCTTAATCTTCTCCTCTGTCGCAGTGGTCTACTTCTTTATGGTTTTAATGTTTTTCTATGCCCAAGGTTTTTCTTTCTTTCATTTTTTCTTGCATTCGTCCGACTGTCTCATTGTTACTTTGCTATTGGACAAGAACTCATCAAACCCATCATCATCAACAGTATCAGCAGTAGCAGCAGCAGTAGCAGCAGCAGCAAGAACATCATTATCATCAGACAACGCCTGCAGGCGCATAAAGCTTTTCATTGTAAGTACATATAAATACCCAAAGAGAAGAAAAATGAAGAAACACAAAGAACAGAAAGAAAACTCATTCAAGTTTGAGGGTTTGAGATGAAGAAGAGAATATTTTTTTCTGTTTTTTCCCCATCTTTATGTTTATTTGCTTCATTTTGTTGTGTCGTTCGTTGGCTCAAGAAGAGGGGAAGGAAAAGAAAGGAAAGCTTTGCCTGTCTAATGTAAATAATAGAAAATTCATTGTAGTCATCGTCGAACAAACCAATTCAACCAACGATAACTGGTAATTCAAAAATGGCTCAACACGATGTTTTGACACTGACTCGACCGATTCTCGAATGGTTCAATTCAGTACAGTTCTCTTAAGTTCAATTCAGTTTCAGATTTTTCCAAGTTTTAACAATTTAATGTTGCGCATACGATAGCGCAAGCCTTGTGTATTACATTGCTTGCCTGTCTGTCGCCTATCTATCTATTTATTTACCTATCTACTGTTGCTGGTGGTTCACCTTAACCTTTACTATCAACATACTACATACAAACGAGAACAATTATCCTTATAATATCTAGCGAATGCTCTTAGACACAACTCGAAACCAAATTTGTAGAGTTTCAGGTTCGATTTTCTTTGCTTTGCTTTTCGTTTCGTTTCGTTTCTTTTCTTTAACTTTAACTTTATTTTTCCTTTGATTTTTGAACCTTTTCATTTCTTTCCTTTCATTTCACTTGCTGTGCTGTGCTGTGTTTTCCTTTCCTTTACTGTGCTTTCAATTCATTTCAAATTCAATTTTAATTTACAATTATTGGCGCCGAGTTCAGTTGTATCGAGTGGATGCGAGATCACTCTATGCAATGCGTTTGGGTAGTACAATAATTGGGTTGATTTGCTTTAAGTGGCAGAGGTGCTGATTTGAGTTTGGGTTGGGTTTAGTTTCGTTTCATTTCATTTCGCTTCGTGGTATTATGGCATGTTAGATTTGGGTTTAAATTGAGTTAAGTTTTGCTGAGTCAAGTATTATTTGAACAAAAGTCTTAAGTAAAGATTTGCTTCATTCACTTTATTAGTCCAATAGTCCAACTCCCACTCACTGTCCATCACTGTTCAATGTACAAGTAGTTAGCCTATGTTACTTAAAAGAGTAATAAGTAGATGGGGACAAATTCATAACATAAAAACAACAATCGATGAAGTCTTAATGTCTTAATATAAAACAAATCCTTAACAATGTCTTCAACTTCAACTTTCATTTCCGGCAAACTTTGAATTTAGCTTTCATTCGATGTCATTCTCGTAGCCGTTCATTTTCGAATGTTGCAAATAAAATAAAACAATATCAGTCTTATTACACTAGTCAACGTAGTCAATTTAATTTTCGACAAAATATCTTATGAGTTTTATATATTTATAAAAATTAAAAAAATATTTATGAATGTTTTTTATACTTCACAAGTGAATTGATCTAATCAAATGTTTTAAACTGCATGTCTATCCTGTTTAATGAATACAACATAGGGCTACAAAAAAAAAAAAGGTCAAATGTACAATTGAGTTAAAATTATATACTTTGACTTTATGTAGAAAAACTCATATGTACTATTCTCAAGCCATCAGTATTGAGTATAAACTGCATTGAACTTAGTTGACCTTCAATGTGAGTAGTGTGTTAAGTATTCTTTGATTATACGGATGTTTTCGTTGTCCAGCAATAAAAGAATTTTGAAGGTATCTTTATTGAGGTTAGAAGATTTTAGTTAAGGGGTCTAATCTATTGTTCGCTAGTAATCTGCATGGAATTTTACTTAATTGATAAGTATTCCACATTCAATTGTTTTAAAAATTATCATTATCATTATCATTACATAGTATTAAGCAAAGTCGAATTTCCTGTCCGTTTCGATACTCAAAACTTCTAAACCATGCAACGGAATTTAATACGGTTTCCACTTTCATTTAAAAAAATTTTTCTGAAAGGTTTTCATGTACATAAACAATTGCTTCAACAATAAAAATAATTAAATCATTTACTGTCTGTTT
The DNA here is from genome assembly GCA_037040105.1 of Amiota albilabris. Lineage (NCBI taxonomy): Eukaryota > Metazoa > Arthropoda > Insecta > Diptera > Drosophilidae > Amiota > Amiota albilabris. The sequence goes on along the minus strand of JBANCV010001183.1, from coordinate 9,104 downwards.
ATTGAAACTTATGGGTACACTGAACGTTTCTGGGCATAAGAGTGTGTTGTATAATGAACATGATCGTACTGAAATTATTTTATTTCACACAAATTCAAGGAAAGATGGGATTGTTCTTGCGACACCATGCCGGGTGCACTGATATATAATGAAATAAAGTTGAACATCGATAATCTGTATTACTCGACTTGGCCCTGAATTAGATTTTAATTACAGGTCTAAACATACGATTGATAGTGTTCCAGATAATCAGAGCTCAACTATTCTGTCCGAGGGGGCATTATAAATTAATCAATTGAACCAAAAATTGTAGTTTAGTGTAATTTTTGTTTGATTTGAAGTTTTGAAAAGAGAACAAGCGAATTTAATAGAACCAAGTGAGTATCAGAATTATAACTTCTTTGCTGCCGTTATAGTTATCATCATCAACATCATGAACGTCAGAAGTAACAACGGGAACAACAAAAGAACGCATTCACATATATATGGCAGATGGAAGTTAGTAGTAATGGCAGTTGGTGGATGAAAGTTAAAAGATGGAAGAAGATAGAAGTCGCTGCTTCTTCTTGGGATTGTTGCTAGTGCCAGCGTTGTTCTTTCTATTGCTTTTGTCCTTTTTTGTGTTATGTTACTTTATAAGTGTAACTGTATGTATCAGTAAGTATTTCTGTGTGTTTGTGTGTTGTATATTTTCTGTTGCTGCTGTTTTATCATATCTTATTACTGCTGCTGCTGTTGTTGTCTGCTGTTGTAATTGTCTTGAAATAGTATCTTATATGTATCTGCGTCTTACTATCTTTTTCCTCATCTGAATATGAATGTTTATCTGTGAGTGTGTGTGTGTGTGTGTTTCTGTGTTGGTGTTTGTCATTGTCGTTGTTGTCTTCATTTAAACTTCTTTGCACCATAAAAACAAATTTAATTTACGTAATTTTCAGTAAAATGCCTACATCAGTTTCTTGTTCATGAGTTTCGCTCAAAAATTTTAAGTTCCTTTCTTTATTGAATTGTTTTACATGATGTTCATGTTGTTGGTTTATGTTACTTTATATTTTTGTGTATTATAAATGGTTTGTTATGTTTTGTATATCGTATACATAAATGTCTACTATACTATATCTATGTATATATTGCCTTTGAAAAAGGTTTTTATGTTTTAGTCCATTGGTGTGTGTGTGTGTGTGTGTGTGTGTGTGCACCCTGGCATTCAACTAAATAAATGCAAATTTTTGATTAATTTTTAATAATGGTAATAAAAGTTAAATATGTTCTTCATCATCATCATCGCCTTCTTCAATACCATCATCATCATCATCTTGTATTTTGTAATACATGGTATACATGTACCATATCTTCCCCATTGTTGTTATGTTACGACAAATTGCTTTAAAGGTTTTGCTCCTGTTAAAAGGCATCTGTTTTCTACATACTTACCTTTAGCACTGCCTGCGTGTGTGCTTTCTCTTCTTTCTTCTTCCTTTATTCCTTGCTGCCTTCCTTCCTTCATTTATCTTTGGTTCATTTGTTTGTTTGTTAGAGTCTTAAATTTCTGTCTTCAAATCTTAAGTCTTAAGACTTAATTTAGGTAACTGAAATTGTCTCTCTGATTGGGTTTGGGTATGAGTATGAAGAATTTGGAAGTGTGTATTTTTTATATCTTCTTAATTGCATTAATGTGCGTTTTATGGATATATCTATTGGTGTGTGCTGGTGTGTCTCAGTGTTTTGTATGTGAACGCCCATTTTTGTTTAATTTTCAATTTTTTTTGATTTTGTTGTCTACTTTTGGTATACTGGTTGTTGAAGATAGGGCAGTCCGCCCAAGGACAAATCAAATTCTAAAACATTGCTTAATTTTTGTGATCACAAAACATGACCGCACAGCGGCTTACAGTTTTTGGGAGAATTGCTGTGAAAACTACGCGCAATGTATATTGGAACAAATGTTTCTTGTATGGGGACCCCTTTAATTTTTTAACTTTATATTATTTTCATTATTTATCGTTATAGCGGCAATTGCATTGCACACTCTGTGAAAATTTTAATGGTCTACATATTACGGTTCATGAGATAGAGATTTCGGACGGACAGCAAAGGTTTAGTAATACGATCCCGCGTTGGCATCCTTTCGTTACGGAACCCAAAAAAATAACCTTAATCTTTCTAACTTCTTATAACTTTTATTCTCAATTTGACATATTGAAAAAAATACAAACATTTAAGTTAAATAATGTTTCTTAAACTACTGTAAGTATGATTATTCTTAATATTATAATCTATTTGCTTAATGGAATGAAATGGTAACTTCCTGCATAATCATGGATCTTTAGTCTATAAAGCTCTTCACTATTATCTAGCCAGTATAGCGATAGTGTGTTGGTATGACGATTCTTTAATCTTTGTAGATATGATGAATGCAAACATTTTTCATTTCTTTTCGTTGCTTTCATAGTTACGAACCAGGCGACATTGCATATTAAATTCAGAGTTTTTAGTTAGAAGCTCTGTCACAACTGCATACCATATGGCCAGGCAGGCTATAATTACATTTTTTTTTTTTATATAGAGGTACTTAATAGTACGGTAGTTAGCCCACGTAATGATAAAACGTAAATAAATCTCCATAAAGAGACCTGCGGAGGCGGAAGTACGATTTCTTGTAGATGTTACACAGTTGCGGAAGCGAAGTTCACTACAACACTACTTAGTACCAACTGAACTTTGACACATTTTTTTAGTTTTTATTTGAAACTAGAAGACCTTGAGATTTCAAGTCAATCCACGATTAAAATGTAACAAACCATAATATTTAACACTATGGCTGACTAGTATAAAGACTGATCCATTACTATTTTGGATTGATGTGTGAATCAGTTGAAGCAAGAATACTAGTCAGGATAACTTATTACAGTAATGATATACACAACTGGCTCTAATACACGTGCTATAGAAATATCAACTTGGATATGTTTGTTATAATAAAACCAGAGATCTCAAAATGTTTGTGCGCGCATTACGTAAAATCAACTTATAGATTTCGAAATCGAATTACTGAAATATAAGAAGCTTTATTCTGAGTAACATTTAGCTTTTATTTTATTAAAATCGACTTGCAGAATCAAAAGTTAGTAATTATTAATTAAATCATAGACCAATAAAAAAATATTTTCTGGCTTTGGGCTCTTCGTTCTTTTCTTTTTTTTCTATAAATGATGTTCACTGAAAGCTGTGCAAGAGAGAGAAAGAGAGTGTGTGTGTTTCATTGTTCTTGCTTTGCAATTTCTTCAATATTTTTTTTATGTTGTAGGGCCTTATTCCGATTTGCCGCCCCAAATCCGCAATAAATTTAGTCCGCCATTGAACTCTTTCCTTTCTTTATTACGTACACTTGGTATACACTAACTAACACACAAGTAATTCACTATGCCTTAGTATGGCATTAAGAACTTGTACCCTATACCATTCCCAGCCTTTTGGTTTCATTCCTACCCTATTTGACCCTCTCGGACAGTCTCTCTCTCACACTCTTTCCACTTTCCTTTCTCTCTCTGGCTATCTACAATATTATTCTTATATATAGTTAGTTTTTGTCTGTCATTGTCTCTTGATATCTTATGAAGCCATTATCATTCAATTGAAGTCCAAAGGCGCATTAAGGTAATTGACTTGAGTGTATATGCCCACATGTACATATGGGGGTGTGTGTGTATCTGTGTTTACTTAAATGTGCACAAGTGTATGTGTGTGTGAGTAAGTTTGTGTTGAATAGTGTGTCTCATGTGTCTCGTGTATCTTACACAAGTGGCGCCGGAAATTATTTAAGTTAAACTTTTGATATCATAAATATTATGTGCTACTTGTTTTGTTTGTACGTATGTTGTTTTCCTTTACACCACTCCACTCCACTCCACTCTACTTTCATTCACTTCACTCACTCTTTCTCCAATTTTGTGTTTTTTTTTTTGTTCGTCATTACGTTGTCATTCTTATAAGAAAATCTTAGTCCTTAGTTTGTTGTTTCTAAGTTGCCCCTTTATTTTGTAAGTTGTAAGGATTGAGTAAGGATGCGTGTCCAAGGTAATCTAACATAACAACAAGAGCCGTAATGGCAACAGCAACATGTTGCATGTTTCTACTTTCTGAGCTAATAAAGCTTAACTTACTACGATTTTTAAGATACCATTCCTTTCCATTCCATTTCTTTGTTCTTTCTATCCACTTTGTGTTTCTTTCGTATGGCTTTATTCTTTTAATAAGGATTAGGCATAGATTTTGTTTATAATTTTTTTTGGTGTTTTTTCCTCATTTTACATACAACATACATTTTTCAAACAATTTACTTCACTCACTTCCTTCACTTGACGCTAATAACTAGTTGAGATTATTCATAGAAATGATGGATTGATTGATGATTTATAATGATGATGATGATGATGATGATGATGATGATGAAGAGTATGAAGACTAGCAAAAGCAATGGCAACAACAACAACAACAATATGGAGATCAAATGAAGTACAATAACTTGAAAAGTTAGAATAAAGTTGGCTTTTAGCCAATTCATTATTAAAGTTGGCTTGTTATTATTACGAGTATTATTGTCTTTCATACTTCTTTTCTTTTCTTTTCATTTCATTTCATATTTTCTGTATTTTTTTTCTTTTTTTTTTTGTCTTCTCCATTCTTATTTTATTTGTTGTCATTGCTTAGTATTGTTATTGTTGTTATTGTCATTATTGTTGTTAAAAGAAAAATATATAACGAAAAAAAAAAAAAAAAAAAATCTAACAAGCGGCTTAAATTTGCTGCTTCTTTGGTTCTTCTTCGAAATAAGTTATTACCAAAGCATAGGAAAAAAAAGAGAAAAAAATAAAAAAACGATAAACCAAAAGAAAGTTGAAAACATTTTCCGCTTTTCCTTAACATTGCCTCCTTCGTCTATGAAGAATCATGTCTTCCCGCCCTATTGTCTTCCTTGCTTTTTTCTTTTTCTTTCATCACATCAAAAATACACACATACATATACACACATACATACAGACTATTCATTCCATTTTTGTTGGATTCTTCATAATTTGGATTTTTTGTTTTGCTATTGCATTTTTTTTTTGTATGCAGTTGAATGAGCAACTTTGCGCCATAATATATGTACATATAACAATTACAACAATATGAAGAAAAAACAACAATTTGTTGTCTGGCAAACAACTTATTCTGATGTTTCTGTTAGATTATTTCATTTTATTATGCATTTTCTTGCACATCTCTCACACTTTTTAATGTTTATACAATTACGCATTATTTCATCATAAGAAAGATGTGTTTTATTTAAATAAATCTTATGGCTTTTTCACCAACCAAAACCGAACGAATCCAATCAACTACCCATTCTACCATCCATTCATCCATCCATCCATCCATCTACATAAATACGTATCCATCCATATGTCAATTAACAATTAATGCAGCCTATGAGAGAGAAGGTGGGAATTGGAGTTAATAGGATATAAAAAAATTAAAAATAAATAAAATTATGAGAAGAACTTCTCAAAACATAGAAATTTATTTTATTCTATTGTCCTTATTATCCATATTCTGATGTGATCTCAGCTTTGAGTATGGAATCTTACTGTTATATTGAAGTTATACAATGAGAGAAGTTCAATCCACTGAAATAAAAAAAAAAAACAACATCTAAAATTCTGGATCAGAGTGCAAGACCTTGTTGCTTAACTATAAAATCCCTTAAAAAGTCTAAGCCACTCTATGATATATCATCATAAAAGACATACACAAAGATCTGCATATGATGATGATATTCTAAATCTATACATATAATAAAATCGTTGACTTTGTAAATTTGTTTTTCACTTGAACAAGTATCAATTAAAATGCACTCATTCCATTCGAAATCCAGCTACTGAAACGCAAGATTCTTTTTTTTTTTTTTTTGCAGCACAAAATATAAATAAATTTATAATTTAAAAAATTTAAAATGCATTTTTTCTAACAAATGTGATGAATGAACTTTGTTAACCTGGTCCTGTGGTAGACTGCAGAAAGCAGTGTGCTGTGGTAAGGCAGTTCTAATATTGAAATGATTAATAATTCTTTTGTTGAACTCTGCTATGAAAGAAAATATATCTTCTTAAAATCTAACTTTTATCTCTATCTAACTAACTGTCCAAGTAAAGGACAACCCTAACTCAGACCCTAATATAGCTTGCGCAAGTCTTGTCATCCCAATTTTATTTGGAGCGATGGCGTAGCAACAACATAAATATTCAAAAAAACATGCTCAATATGATATGGTAACAGAGGCTCATAATGTCAGTAAACTTCTTAATCCATCTTAAAAGAAGCACATATTATTCTATAGCATGTAAAAACTATATTCATATTGATAGTCCTTAATAAAATGAAAATAATTATTAACTATTTATATGTAGTTAAAAAAATTTAGTATATAAAATATTAATACATATATTGTAGTTAGAGGAAATACAATTGTTGTAGAGTTTGAGTTATTACTTAGTGCGGTAGTTAGCATATTGGATTAAAGGCAAGATCACATGACTCACATCACATTCGTTAAGTGCAACATCATCATTGAGATCACCATATTCCCCTATACTGAGTATTGTATTGTTTTATCACAAAATGCGTGGCATTCAGTTATTAATTCTGCTACTAGCACTGCGACTACTATTACGACTATTGTGACTCTTGTGGTTGGTTCCGTTTCTACTGATTGCCGATTTGTGCTAGTGACCCACATATAAGGGATTACCAAATGCTTTTCTATATATGTTACCAAGTCGCGCCCCTTAATAAATTGCAATTGTGTTGCCGGTGATGATGATGATGGCAAATAGCATTAAGTGATGAGAGAAGAGAGTGGAGAGTAAAATTTTCCATATTAAAGTCAAAATGAATTAGGAATTGTTTTGAAAATCAAAAATTTTAAGAAAACACTAAAGAAAAATGTTTTCGTGTTCAAGAATTAAATAAAAATGTATAAATTGTAAAAGCATCCAAGGCGCCAGCAAGCATTGAAAGCATTCAAATTACTTAAAAGAGAAATTAACTAGCCAAAAGAGAGCTGAAAAGCTTCTCTCTTAGATTATTATAGAGAGCGCTAAAGATGTGCGAGCAAAGCTTTTAATAAATAACCGAAGGACTCATCTTTAAATTTCAGTGCGTAAGAGGGAGAAAAAAGGAAACAAAGAAAGACTGAGACAGAGTGCGTAAGTGAGTGAGCTTTTCCGTGGTGAATTTCTTTCGGTCCTTCCATTGCTGTTACGTTCGGCTTTTGGCTCCCTCTCTCTCTTATTTTCCTCATAATTCTCTTTAACTTTATTTATTTTTTATTGTGGATTTTTTTTATTTTCAGGTAAATAAATTCTATTTGAAACGATACATGCCGGAGACCTTTGCAGTTGCGTTTATTTCTAATGATGCTCTTAATTTTTTATTACTTTTAAAACTGAAAAATATAATTAAAGAAATCTCTTAATTAAAAGAAAACGAGTCTAAATAGGCCATTAACAAATACATTTATTTTTCATAAAAGAAAAAGATGTTCTATTTTTTTTAAATTTTTTTAGTTGTAGAGTTCGGACATCATAATGGCTTTTCGTGATCTTGCGTAAAATGGTCCGAAGAGATCTTGCTTCTGTTCGAACTAAAATAATTTGAAAAACCGATTTTATGTGGTTTCAATTTTATTTTTATTTTTGTACTTACGACTTATTCTAAATACTGTTCAATATTTTCTAATAAGAGAATAGTTGATGTCGTTGCACGTTTGACCCAACTAAACCAAATATTCCTGTTCTTGTATACCACGTACGAGATCAGAGCCACACAGATAGCTATGAAGAGTACGACTCTCCACATGACGATACGTATTTGTTCCGGCATTTTTCGACCGCCTTACAGAACAACGCTAACTCAAGGCAACAACGAGAGCGCAGCTGCAAATAAATAGAGAATTCCGTGTTACTTATTATATTTTATTTTGAAGCTATGCAAATTTTATAACTTACCAAATAGTGGATAGGATGGCTTATGTGAACGAGGTACAAAACGGAGCGGAGCGGTGGTCAGGAAGTTACGATTTCCAATCCAGGCTGAAAGGAACGGGTGTACTTATTTAATATTAATCAGACAATACAATTTGTCAGGTTATTGTTGAAATATATATCGATTTGTGTGACAAAGTGGTTGAAAATGCGATTCAAATACTTCAGTCGACCATTCGTAGTTCTAAGAATTAGAACAATAATTTTTTGTGCTAGTTGAACTGAGGTGATTGCTGTAGAAAAGTTAGTTACTTAGTTTTGACATTAAGAACAATGAAACATTTTAGTGTTAGAAAAGTATAATTTTTTGTTAAAACACTAAATGAATTATGTGTTGGCAAGTTGGGAAAGAGCTAAAAGTACAAAGTTTCGTATTAGATAGGCGAATATGAAGCGTTCTTTGTATTGCAGTTCTAAAAATGCCCAATGATAAGATTGTCTCAAGAAAGTTCCAAAACACAAATAAAATAGAAAACCTCGTGAAATCACAACAGAATTTGACAAATTTGACATTTATGTTGCTGTTCTTGTTGCTAATACAATAGAAATTTGCAACACTGGTTGCTGTTCTGGATTCTGTTTGTGTTCTTTTCGAGAATCTGGGTTTATTATTTAGGGCGTCTATAACCATGGTCACCATGATTTCCATAGAATATGATAATAAATGATGCACAAAGATGCACAGGAACAAAAACACAGATGGATCCATTATTTATGTATTATGTGTTTTATTGCCGAATTTCTATTAGAGAGAATTTGATAGATTTTGATTCCCAATAAACGAAATATCAAAATAAAAGCTTTTTCTTTTTTTAATATTCACTTGCTGACTTCAATGCAAAAGTTTCCACTGCTAATGCGAATAAATTAGTTACAGAGGTAAATAAAAAGAAATGATTCATTATGAGCGCATGCAGTGCTATAAAACAAAAAGGACTATTTAGAATTCATGTCTATTCTATAGATTATTTTGTTACTCATACCAGTAAACACATTGTTTGAGTCTGTAGGAAGACACTT
>JBANCV010001181.1:0-18127 GCA_037040105.1 Amiota albilabris | reverse complement strand
TATCTATATCTATATCTATATCTATATCTATATCTATATCTATATCTATATCTATATCTATATCTATATCTATATCTGTATCTATATCTATATCTATATCTAGTCCATCTTACTAAAAGTTCTTTTTCGCATGGTCAGTTTTATGTGGCTCTTTCGCTTGTTAGGAAACTGAATATTATAGATCTGAATGTTTTAGATCTTTTAGTAATCGTGTGATATTGTTAACTTGTTAAGAGCTTAATATGTACATAGCTTAAAAATTGAGACATTTGCACTTGAATGTACTGCAATATAAAACATATGTATGTTACACAAGATCATGACAATGTGACATGATGAATCGATTATTTTCACATTGGTTCTAGTGCTCTGCTTGCACTTAATGCGAAAAGGGTTTAAAAATCATGTTTGCCACTCGCGAGTGAGCACAAGAGATCCTTTGAGTGAGCGTCGTGTGTGCCGCCGCCGTTTAACGTAATTTGCTATAATTTTCAACGCACAAACACAGATACTACTCACACATATACTTAAGCATAATACATGCCACAACTAGAATAAGAACTGAAAGAGTATCAATGAAACTACATATTGTACTTATACCTATACAAAAGAAATCAAAGCCAAATCAAAGCAAACCAAAAAAAAAAAAAAGAAAGGCAATTGAGGCGTTGAATGGGGCAGGATGATTACCAAAGGATGCCAACAACATAAACAGCAGGACAATCATAATCATTTTGTTATATTTTTACATATACATAGTTGCAATTATTGCTGTTGTTGCTCAGGATGATTTTGTTATTATTATTGATGTTGTTGGTGGTGTTATGTTACTTTATGTTTGAACTTTTATGTCAGAATCGAAACCTATAATTTAACTAAATGATCTTACAAGACAAGACCCAAAGCAAAAGTGCTTCCAATCCTATCTGATGTTTCTGCTGCTGATATATACTATTGTTGCTGCTGTTACTATTGTTACCGCTGCTTCAGCTGCTGTTGCAAGTTGCTATTGAGTTCAAAGTATCTCAACTCAAATAAGCAATAAAATTATATCAATTTTGTTTTTTTCTTGTTATTTTGAGGCGATGAAAGGCCAAAAGCAAAGAACGTTTATCTTTCTTATGAAGAAGTTAAAGTGCGGAAATAAAATATTAGTCGACATCAAATGAGTAACATAAAATGATGATGATCAATAATGTGAAGATCATGTTCTCCTGAAACATCAAGTAAACGTTTTGGTGTGGCTGTTATTTTAGAAGGAAAACATTAAAAACAATTTAGGCTTTTCAAATTATCGTAACATTAACCGGAAAGAAGGTTATCTTCGACTATGCCGAAGATGTAATACTCTTCACGCAGCCCCTAGAAAACGTTTTTTGAATGGGAGCTATATGATCCACTAATCTAAAGATCTTGAAATTTACTTGATTTATGTATATGAATCAGAAACTTATTGTGTCCAAATTTCAAGATAAAAAAGTTTTTCTAATAAGAACATGAATTTTAGTAGGGGGTTTGTGTGGGAGGGTCTGATGATATGATAGTCCAAGGGTCTTAAAATTTTAGTGGCTAATGTATATGGGTCAAATACTTCCACTTTTCAAATTTCATTTCGATAGCACAAAAAACATAAAAGTTTTTCAAATAAGAACATTAATTTTAATGGGGGCTTGGTAGCCCTAGAATCATGAAATTTGCATGGTTGGTGGATATGAACCAGAAACTCATAATGTCTGAATTTCGGTTCGATCGAAACATAAATATAATAATAAGAACATTAATTTGACCTTGGGGTCTGTATGGGAGGTACCCCTCCCAGTGATCCGATTCGGCTCGTTCTGACAAATGATTTGTCCGGGGTAAAAACAAACCTATGTATATAATTTCAGCACTCTAGAAAAAACTGAGGAACTAGTTCGCATGGACAGACAGACAGACGGACATGACTTGTCTTATCGAGCTGATCACAAATATATATACTTTATATGGTCTTCGATGTCGCCTTCTGTGTATTACAAACTTCATGACAAACTTGTAATACTATTCACTACCGTGAAAAGTATAAAAATAAGATCAGATAGAAAAATACAGATACAATTTTTGTTAATATGAAAAACATTTGAAAACCGTTGGCACAACCAATGAAGAGAGAAGTAAACGAAGACAAGTAAGTTATCTTTAAATTTAACATACATAGACTGAAGTTGTTGCAATTTTATGGCCATCAAAGTTCATTAAAAAAGAGTCCTTCCACTTTAAATGGGAACTTCTTTTTTATTTATGAACTGCTTGAACTCCTTAAAGAATGAGAAGTGAGTGGAAAAAAAGTCTATATATTTATGCAATTCGTTATTATTGTTGTTGCAACGACACCCGCTGTTATTTCCATGTACCAATAAAATTATCATAAGCCAGACGCAAAACTATGAATACAAGCAACGATCGAATAAATATAAATATGAATGAATATATTCCCAGGCATTATCAACTCAAACTTGACTTGTTCATCGTTCAAAGATCTGAGAAATTCTCACAACCAAATTTTCTAGCGAATTTCAAACAAATCAAACAAACGTCAAGTGAAGAAAATAAAAAACAAAAAACACATAAAAATTAAAGAAGTTAAGAATACAAGAAGCCGTTAAAGAAATCTATAAAATTCAAGTGATCAGACGAATGTTAGGATCAACCAACAAACATTTAAAAATATTCATCTAAATATGAGTATATGCAAGTCCTTTGTCTAAAAATTAGGCAACTGAAAATTATGAGGTTCATAAGATAAAGTTTAAAAAAAAAGAATAAGAATATTAAAGCGAACGCAACAAAACTTTGATTCAACTTTCATGAAAAATAAAGTTCCCTTCAGTGGAATTAGAGCAGAACTTCGTCATTTGAGTTTTTGTTTAAAATTTTTCGTATTATGTGGACTGACGATATCCATTTACAATCATTCGTCCCAATTCAACATATCATCAAATAGCATGAAAGTCAGTTCAGTGATAAAACTCTCAAGGTTCAAAAAAAAAAAAAGTGGTAGAACGAAGGACGGACTCTCTAATCTACTTATTATCTATCTTTTATATCCTGTTCAATAGATAATTTGTCAAAAATTTCATTAATCTATCCCGAAATCAATATCTATCTATACGTATAATAAAAGGGTAGACTTTGAAATTCTTGTGTGTTTGTTTGTTTGTTTGGGTGCGCATCGCGTAAAAGCCACCCATTACATTCAAAAACGAATTACGGAATGATTAAATGCTTTATTGTGAGTAACATTTACAGTTTGTTAATTAAAACAAATTATTAAACACAATATTTTCTGGTTTTGCATAGGGGAAGCGAGCATTGGTACAATAATTTATTAATAACTTCTGTATAAGATGTTCACCGAAAGCGAGGCAAAAGGGAGACAGACCTTGTCCTTTAAATGTAAAATCATTTTCCAGCAAATTACAGGATATTTTGCAAAGAACAAGTCTTCAGTATTTGAGCGAAGAATATTCTTAGAACGATAAACAATGGCATCTTAAGTACCATTTACACTCATGATCTGTAGATACTCTTTGTTTAGTTGATTGATTGATTGATTGAAACACACATACTAAATGTTACAAACACCATAGAAAATCAATAACACCTTTAACTCTTAATGCAAAGTAGGGTATTGAAATATGATTATGAAAACACAACGACGATCATTACAAAATATTCACGCTTAAATTGAAAAAGGAAAAAAATAGAGAAAAAAAAAAATTAAAGCGGAAAAGACTTTTAGTATTTTTTGAAGAGGCAAAAGAGAAAATCAAAACAAAATTCACTGGAAACCATTTGCCAAACCAAAAAAGTCGAACGAACAAATGAGCGAACCTCACTGCAAGTAAAAAATAAAAATACTGGCAAAAATCACAAAAACAAAAACAAAAACAAAAAAGAAAAGAAATCTTAAGTCGAAGTTGAAGTTGAAGCCACACATAAGACATAAATCAAAATTTCATTGAGCACCGTCATATAAACAGACAGACAGACATTGGCAGGGGACAGACAGACTGACACAAAATTATGAATATGAAAGGTGGCCTGGACTGGCTACAGCTTCAGCTACAGCTACATTTTCGGGATCGGCCTCGGTCTCAGCCTCGACCTCATCTTGACTTGACTTGACTTGACTTAACTTGGTTTAACGCAGCCCTGGTCTCTGTAGTATATTTTTACTTCTTTCTTCTACCATTCCATCATTCTCTGTATGTGTATAAATTTCTTTGACCGATATTTTTTCATTCTAAAAGGAACTAAAGATCATTAAAAGTAATTTGGGTAAACCAAAAATGAAAATAATAAATATAAAAATAAAATAAGAAACAGAAAAATTCCTATGAATATTAAAATGTTTTAGAAATATGTACAATATAATAATAAAATATTCTTGGGGAACCATTTAAAACATAAAGCACTTGTGTGTGACAACACTGTGTGGAAGAAGTTCGTGTTATAAATTTTTTATTAATTTTAATTTTTTTTTTTTTTTTTTTTTTTTGCTATTTTCCTTTTCAGGTTTGGTTCCAAAATAAACGCTCAAAGGAACGCCGCATGAAACAGATCACAAGCATGGGACGACCACCATTCTTTGGTGGTGCACGTAAAATGCGTGGTTTTGCCATGAATCTATCGCCGGGCGGTTTGGATGATGGGGCTGGCTTTCCATATTTTGCTGCGGATGCCAAATTTGAATTTAGTTACGGGGGACCATTCCATCCGCATGATGGTCCATTCTTCCCGGGACATCCTGGTGGGCCAATACCGTTCAATGCGCCAGGTAAATGGTGGGGAGGTGAATACTCATATACATAAATTACTAATTTGTTATAGAGAAGAGACAAAGTATTGGTTTTAAAGTAAAAAATAAGTCATTAATATTAATTCTTAATATCAAAAAATTTTACCAATACTTCCCTCTCTCCTATAAAGTACCTACATAAGTATAATACAATATAATAAGTATCTAGTATTTTTTTTTTCCACTTTATTGTTATCATATTTTGTTTTTTGCTTGGATATTTTCTGTAAATTAGCTTTATATTTTCCTGTAATATGCATACATATTATTTATTTAATTCTTTGTTTTTGCTATCGATTGTAGGTGGTCCCATGGATCATAGTGGTCCAATACCAATGGTTAATGAATTTGGTTTAACGCCTGAATCATCATTTCTGAGTCAAACTGGTGGGCCACCAATGAGTATACAATCTGCTGTTGGACCACCACCGCCACCACCACCAACAGCTGATCATATGCTGGCTGCCGCCCAACAGCAACAGGCGCATCAACAGTCACAACAACAGAATACACAAAATCCACAACAACAGCAACAGGTACAAAATCCGCGCAGTGCATCTCCAGAATTCTTGACCTCAGCGAATTTTAGTGAACCGCAGAATATGCAAAATGAAGGACTCGTTTGGTAATATACAAAACAATTGGCAACGCGTTTGCTATTTCTCAAAACATATGCAGATACACAACAACAACAACAGCAACAACAACAGCAACAACAACTTCACCAACAGCAACAAGAGCAACAACAAAATATATATCTTGAATATGAGGAATAAGTTTTCTATATAATTTTTTTTTTTTTTTTTTTTGTTTTTTATTTGCTTAACTATATTTTCTTCTAAAACTTCAACCCATGTGTACTCGCTTGAAAGAAATCTGAACAATCTAAACCTGAAAAATACTTAAAAAGAAAATAAAACAAAACAAAGCAAAAGAATGCTAAAGCGATAAAGAGAAAATGGTTAAGAGATCAATCATCTACTGTGGAAGTTACAGTTTTCAGTTACCGTACTGCGCCATGTATAATACAATATAATATCTTCTTTGTCGTATGAACAACATAAACATACCCGAGGTTTTGTTAAGGAGTTCTAAGATTCATTTGTACATCATGTTAATAAGATTTTTCCCTCATTTGAATTAAAAAATATTCATTCGTTCACGTTTTCCAAGAACCAAAATACAGTCATGTTTACTGCGATCTTTAGATCTTCGTTTGTCGGAGAGCTAAATACTGTTTTTAGTACAAGCGATATGGCTACCTTCACGACAAACAAAAATTGCAACAGAAACTTTTCAGTGTAATACCCGTCCAAGTAATTTGCTTCGGCCAACTACTTGATCATCTGTTAATCATCTATGCATATTTTGCTTAAATAGATAGTCTCTGTCATTAGCTGATCAGGACCCAACACAAACCGAAATCCGAATTGTATGTTCTTCTTTATAAAAACAAAAATCGATATTTGTAAATCCTTAAGAAAACTTTGTACCTTTTTTAAGGTTTACATAACAAAATAATCTACTTCTGTTCTCTGGCACGTATGTATTGGTACATCTCTTCGAATTATTGTATGTGTTTCTTCAAAAAGTTAAGTTTTAACAATTTACTACTGCAGATAATTGGATTAGACATAATTTAACTTAGGAAAAGTCAGATCAGCAATGGTCAGCTTGGAAATTTAAAAAAAAAGACTCAGAATCTCAAACTCTAAATATGTGGGGAAATTTTCTCCAATAAAACTAAGTGCCGAAGCCAGTTTTTTTTTTTTTTATTATTGACTAGCTGTCCCGGCACGCGTTGAAAATCCCTCGCTCCAAGAAAAGAAAACACATGAACTTAATAAAGAAACTATTGGAACAAAAGTTTCAGCCAAATTTTTCAAAACGCGTTATTACAAATAACTTAACTTTTTTGTTTGTGAACTAATTGGAATGATATAAACGCTATATGTTGCTTACTTCAATAGACCAGTGAAAACCGCATTGAAATCAGCTAAGCCGTTTCTGAGATAAACGTGTACAAAAAGAAAAGCGTTTACAATTTAATATATATTTATGTAGATATGGCGACTGCCTTCTTCAGATTTGGTTCTCCAGGCAAATTCCATTATGTTAACTAATCCTTGACATTACTAAATCATCGCTGAATATTCAGATATCTTTAAAAAGCTTATGGTTCATGTGGATATTATTTCAGAGTTGTCCCATCCATCTTAATTGGATTTATACTTAGTATTCCATTCACATTCCTTCACTTGTGCAGATGTTATGTGAACGCTGCTAGTGAACTCGGCATTGAAATTTTCTTATATGTACAATAATTTTTGATCATATTATGAATTTCATGACTTAATTGCACAACTTTATTAGAATATGTAATATATTGATTTGTTAAAAAGAAATATTGAGATCAAACAACATTTCAATTTACCCTCGTGCATTATTGTGATTTGCATATCATGTTTGCATTGTAAGTACACAATTGCATGCGCGCACTTGCTTTCTTTCTGACTTCATTATTTGTTTTAATTTTTATTTTTATTTATTTTTTCATTTCGGTTTGCAAACGCTTAGCTACCTCTCCCTGTCCCTCTCCCGTACTACTTACTATTTACTATTCTTCTATTCACTTTTACTCATTTGCTTTTGGCTTTTTGGCTATGCTCATGCTCAGCTCAGCTCTCATTCACACTTGGTTGTATTGTAAATAGACACACAGCCGGCACGAAGCTCTTTCTTTATTTTGTTGCTCTCTTTTTTTGTTCATCCACCCATCATCAACCAGCACTTATGGTGCAACTGTAATGCATCCATTGGGATCCATTGCCATCCATTTTACATTTGTTTGTTAGGTGAGGAAGTGAGTGAGTGAGTGACAATCTCTTTCCAATATCTTTATCTTCATTCATATTTGTTCTCTGGTTTTTCATCTGTAACCAGATTTACTGTGGGTATCGATGTAAACGGAGAGAAAATTCGCTTAATCTCAAAGAAAAAGTCTGAAGGAATTAAATGGCAAAAAGTAGAATGTTTCACCAGTTTTATGACATCATTGACTACTTATTGAAAGAACAAGTCAGTGTCCCTTTTTGTGGATATTCTGGAGTTCTGAATGTCTGTTGCAAATACTCTTTGGCCCAAATGATTCTTACTAAGGAATTCTGCTAGAAATTGATCTAATATACAATAGAACAAACACATAGTTTCCTACTAGCACTGAATCTGTAGTATCGATATATCCATGATAGAATGATGAATCTGATTGAACATATTTGTTTAAAGAAATATTAAATATTGTTTACAAATGGCCGATTGGCAGGAACTGAAATCTTTCAAGTAGGAAATGAAAATTCTATATTAAAAACTTAAGCAAAGAAAACGAGCGAGGCTATGATGATTTTCGTATAAATGTAGTTTTATGAAAATTCTATTGTTATTATAGGGAACTGATATAATCAGTCGCAAGTCATCTTGACTGAAGAATGTGATCAGATATTCTTGATATATCAATTGCAGTCACTACCACCATTTTCTATATTTTTCTATCTTTCTAATCACTTCATAAAGAGCATGGAATGGACACTGCTCTAATGGCAATCCGATTATTGGTGCTGGTACACTTGAAACATTTCTCTCGTGATATTCGCACCTTTATCGTTAGGTGAATGAAGAAATGAAAAGTGACATGAAGTGACGTGAGCTCAGCGAACAGCATCATGCACATTTATTGTGAGGATAGCAATGTTAACGCATTATCTTCAGTTTTCATAGCAAGCAACAACTCGGCACTTCAGAAAAAGAAACAATGTTCCTACAGTAGAGCAGTCACTAAGCTTGCATTTCTGTCTCTAGAAACCACTTCGGTTGAAAACTTTACTAAATTTGGAATTGGCATTGACTAAGCATGATTACAGTTCTGTTCCCTATTAACAATCTTTTTTTTTAAATCTTAGTTTTAATGCTTGTATTAAATACAAAAAAAGAAAAAACCTATTTATTAAATTTTTTTTTTGTATACTTAAGAAAGGAAAACTTAAATTCACATTAATGCATTAATGCAAAAGCAAATTGTTAAGAAAAAAAATCAGCAAAATGACGTCGCCCACAACAACAAAAATATTATACAAAAAGTTCACTAAAACAAAACAAAAATCATATAAAAAAAATTCCAAATAGAAATCCTTAAAATCTGCATTTTATTATCAAAACTAAGAAGACAGAGAGAGTGAAAGAGAGAGAGAGAGAGAAAGGAGAAAGAGCAAAAAAAAAAAACAACTAATAAAAATATTAAACAAAAGTAACACAAAAAAAAAATCCTCTACAATATTTATAAACCTAAAAAATTATCTTAAAAAATCTCTAAAAAAAAAATATAAAAGAAAAATCTTTATGTAACTCAAAATTTGTATGTATGTATGTGTAATTTGTATGTCGTTGTAAAATAGATGAAAATAGAAGAAGAAGTAGAAAGGAGAAATCAGTATATGAAGTAAGAATAATAGGAAGAAGAAGCAGTAGATGCCGATAACAAAAAACAAAAAAAGAAAAACTATTGGATTGACAAGAATTTGTTTATGCCAATCCAATAATTTTGGATATATAATGGTAATACAAATGACGATGAAAAAGACAAGCATGTAATCCTTGCAAGTAACACTAGCCTACAAGTTAATTGTTTTTTTTTTTTTTTTTTTAAATATATCTATAAATATGAATTAATGAATTATTATTATTATTATTATTTTTTTTTTTTGGAAAATTAAAATTGTTGTCTAACAACATAATCTAATTTAGGATGTATAAATATACACATACTTATATATATATATATATATATATATATATGTATACATATATATAAATGTAGATATATATATATATATATATATATATGTATATAAATATAAATATCTGTCTGTATGTCAGTAATTAGGTGCATTAGAATTTAAGATGATTGATGATGAATTATTTTATATAAAAATAAAATGAAAACAAAATAAAAATAAAAAAAAATAAAATAGAAATTTAATTATATAAATATATATATACATATATACATAAATAAAGAAAAACATAATGAAAAAACCTATTTAATTGGAATAAAATATATACAAAAATAAAAAGAAAAATCATGTGAATGTGTAGTGTTGAGTAATATTTTTTTTTTTTTTTTATATAAATATAAACAGAATTTAAAAATATATTGTATAATACAGAAATACTTAATAATAATTCGAATCTTTGAATTTCGGTTATATCGAAGTTTATTATACCCTTTATAGTGTAAAGTTTCCAAGTGAAGTGTCACTGCGGCCCAATGAAAAATATCAATTCTGTGCAATACGGACCAAGTATCACTCACTACACTGGCAATGAAATCCTATTTAAGGTTCCATACACAAAAGGTGATAACGGGATCCTATTACTAAGCTTACGCTGACCGTCCGCCCGACTCCGGCTGTACTCATGAACCTTAATATATAGACACTTGAAATTTTCACAGAATATGTATTTCTATTTTAATATCTATAAAAAATTATAAAATTAAAATAATGTTAAAAATTAAACTTGGTCTCCACACAACAAATGTGTTTTTAGTATGATACCCCAAAAGTATCTAATACTTTATTGTTTTGCTAATTTTATCGCTTGCTCCATCTGTGTGTGACTTGAAAATTTATTCCCATTTTGAAACAATGGTGCGCTGTGTTCTTTAATGTTCAAATGGAGTAAATTCACTGAAACATACAGCAAAAAAATATACAATATCTACGTAACCCTCCATGTGCGGTTCCGACTCGCACTTGGCCATTTTCCCGTATGCAATGCGTCTAATAATTATACTTAGTCCTTCAAGGTTGGACTCCTCTGCTTTATATAATATTGATATATAAAACGAATAAAAGGGTCCTTCAAGAGATTCTTCCAAACTTTGGCAATACATGCCCAATAACCATCATATATTGGAATTGTTTATTGTTTACTGAATTGTATTGAATTGAATTTGAGGAAAAGACTTACAGAAATTGTGAATGTACTTTTATTTTATAGAAATTCTGATCCTAATCGGACATCTCATGAACCTATTGAGTGAAGTTCAAGTAGAGTAGAAGTGTGTGCTTAGTTTCACATTTCTAATCGTTTGCAATAATTTGTTCCATTTAATATTGTCTATAAAGACAGAAATATTCGTTATATTCAAGTATCAATAATTTTGCAGTGATGATGAATCATACATCTCGTATGATGAGGTATATTTTTGTGGCAAAGTGTCAAACATTTGGATGCAACACATCGAGAATGATAGTGGCGACATTAACCCATTATTTTTACTAAAATTATTATGATTATGCTTCCAATAATATGTGGACAAAGGACTAACCACATAGCTAGATGTCATAATTGTCTTGGAGTAAAGGAAAAGTTTGGAATGCAATTTACTCGTATATCTTGAAATGTCAACGACAATTTATCACCGAAATTGTGCAATACACAATATGTTTGGGTACTTTGTACTACCTAGACTAGAGAATTTTCTCTGAATGATGCACATGAAGAAAATGACATGAATAAATTCAAGACAAAGCTACGGGGATTTGTGCACGAAAATTATTTTAAAAGAAGTCAATATGTACAATATAAAAGGATCAATCATGATTTTCGATTTGCTCATGATAGCATGTTTTATGACCAAGCTTCCTTTCCTTTAAAGCTATCTTCATTTCTTATTAAACAAATCAATCCAATCATAACGTTTTATTGTAAATGAACATAAAGTTCTAAGATACAATAATACAGATCAGATCGATTTAGAATCTCATTTTCCAGCATTTATTTCTTCCAATAATCCTATGTTTTTCCATTCAAAACAAGTTAAAAACAAAAGAAAAATGTCTAGAAAAACTCAATTTAGCCAAACAAATAAAGTAAGTACAATATCTTCGTTATCTCCTCGTATATGAAGGGTATGAAAATTAATATAAGCTGAAAATAAAACGAAATAAAATATATAAAGCTCATAATAAAAAAATCTAAAAAAAAAAATTATATTATACACAAAAAAAAAAATATTTGGAAGAATAGCAAGGAAATTTAAACTAAAAAAAAAAAATATGAAATAATAACAACAACAAAATTAGCTAATTAATTCTATGGTAAATGATGCGTTGATAACATCATTTTTGCATAATAAAAATGAAAAGAAAAAATCTAAATAAAAATGAAAGCGAAAAAACTTCAAAGAACATAAGAAAAAAAAAATATAAAAAATAAAAACATCAAAAGAAAAACTAAAGAGAACAAAAATGCAAATGATTTAAATATAATAATATTATTTGTAAAATGTATAAAGTATTTAGTGTTAGTTTAATTTATAAGTTTATTGATTAATTTCAGAAAACAAAATTAACAAAAAAAAAAATGAAAAGCGCAAATTATTTGAAGGCATCCAAGTTCAAATGATGGGCGAAGCCAAAGTTAAAAGAAAAGCGCACCTCAGCAACACATACACACAACTACACACAGACACACACACACAGACACACACACACACAAGTATATATATTTATTTGTAACATTCAAAATCACAACAACAATATATATATATATATATATATATATATAAACATAAAAAAGCTGCAAATAAAACAAAAAACAAAAATTACAAAAAAAAAAAAATATTAAAAAAAATAAAATAAAATGTTGTTTTTATTTGAAAGATACAAAAATTTGGAGTTGAAAGAATTAATACCAATCAGATAACAGACCCAATTCATCAACATGTGGAGACTCCTTCATAGCAACTCCACAACTTCTGCAATTTTTTTTTACCTCAACTCTAATCTTGAGAAGAAGAACTTAAAGTACCAACAAAATCCTTTAAAGAAATTACTCAGCTTTGGGACTTAATGATATACATTAAAATCTCATATGGGCGGCAAACCTTCGGATCCAATGGAATTGTATCCGCCAACCGGAATGTACTTTGCTCTAAAAACATATCTTGGCAGTCGACTAGAGATTTCACTTCAGTACTCGCACCTATACACAACATGATACTGGACCTTCTAGAAAATCATTCCGATGGATGATGATGATTCTGAAAGAGAGTCTATTTCATGTTTCCATTCTTGCAATTATCCTCACAACCTGTTTGTTGTCTAACAATATATTAGTTGACCTATCATATATGAAAGCTTGAAATGTTGTGAAATGTTAGTGGAAAAGATCTTGGAATTGATATTTTTAAAAGATTATGCCAATCACCGGATCAATGCTGCTACTTTAGTAGGAATCCCATTGACTGACGGAAGTTGCTGATTCGTATTAGACGGTTATTTATAATAACTGCCTTTAACCGAGCATAAGTACTCCAAATGCCAGAAGAATGTTCGAATGACATAAATAATGATATAACATGACAGTTGGCTGGCGGCGTTTGCAAACAATGGAAATGATTCAATAGACCCATACAAAAATAAAATTATTGATTTAAATCTTTATAATTTAATTTGAAAATATAATAACATTTTTAAGGAATTTAAAAACCAATAAAAATTTGTATTTTACCTTGTAAGGGCTAAAATAACTATAAAATTAATTTAGAGATCAAGCGATTTGATTTTGTTATTAAATGAAATAAATAATAATAAAATTATTAAAAATTATTTTTAAAATAATAAATAATTAATAAAAAAAAAAAAAACTTTTATTATTAGCCAATGTTTTAACACAAAATACCAAAAAAACATAAATTTTGTTGTTATTTTCATTTCGGATATTGTTTCTGTATTATATTTAAAAAAAATACTGAAACATCAATTCTTAGCTCGGCAACAAAAAAACAAGTTAATTAAACCAAAGTCACAATTTAAGTGTGCAAAACATTTGCAATTTCTATTTGTCTTATTCATTATGATATTTGTCATTATTGTCATTATACTGGAATATAGTGGTAAACGCATTCTGTTTAATTATTTGAGTGTCATTAGTTTAAATTACATCAGAAATTGGCATTGAATTATCTGCGTTCAAACAGTTTACACAATTCCGATTTGAAAAGAAAAATACAATACATGACTTTCAAAGTGGACTTTCGCAAGTAGTAATATCGTTAAAACACTTTGTTCCTAAATCAATGGTTTGTCGTACTAGCAACTCCGGCAACATTCACTGAATTGATAGAAGAGGGAGAACTAGAGCTATAACAACAAGAGAAGATAAGATCACCGAAAGATACAAAATATCCCACACCACTTCTAAAAGAAGTTAAAACTGAATTTCAACCAACTATAAAAACTAGAGCCTTGCAGTTCGGTCTACGCAACAACAGATGTACGAAAAAACGATTTGTGTGGGGAAAAAACCGAAAAACGCGGCAAAATTTTGCTCGTTCACACTTAAATTAGACTCAACAGCAGTGAAAACCCCCAATTGGAAATATGTGGATGATGGTAAAGCGGAGAATAGGCAAATAACATATTCTAAAATGGTGATGAGCTCTACGTAGAATTGAAAATCAAGTGGAGAGCAATTCCAAGTAATTATATTGAAAAGCTGATATCTTCAATGCCTAGAAGAAGTGCTGCAGTTATCAAAAACAAAGGATACGCAACAAAATATTAAACAGTTATAGTTTGTACTGTATATTTTTTTTATCTTTTGTTAAGAGTTGCACACATTTTGGATACCTGAATTTTGACTGTGATTTAGTTAATTTGTTTTGTTGTTGCCGTAAGTTAAGTGATGTTTTAGTTTTTTTTTTTATTATACTTAATACATGAAGATTACCATACTAAATGAAAATAACAACAAAATTTATAAGGTGTGGTATTTTGTAACAAATGTCTTGAACACCAGTGTATATAATTAAATTTATTATTTGGTATTTTAAAATAATGATTTTGACTTATCTTAATAAAATTTTATTTTATTTTTTTTTTTTATTTGAACCAGGTTTATAATTATAAGTTATTATGCTTATGAGCAATAGAAACAGAGGCGCTCAGCTCAGGGGAAAAGTTAGGAAGGATAGGAGAAAGTTTTAGAAAAGTGCAGGACCAGACTTGAACGGGAATTCAGGAAGCGACTCCAGGATGTAAGCTCGGCGAAATAACCTCATCCTTAGGGAAATTGTAGAAAAGTTCGACTGTATACCTATATCAGATAGAGTGTAAGAATCTTCCAATGTAAAATTAATTGTATTCCTTTTTTTCTAGCAAAGTTTTTCGATTATGTGATAAAATTGTAAAAGTTTTTCTGTGTGGTTCCATGATCCATGCAAAATTCTATAAATACATACGAGTTTGTTCATAAAAAACGGGGGTTTTTTTTCCACAAAAGAACTATCTATGTCAGATGCGAAGGCCGACGGTTTAACATAAAGTTTATGTGAGCTAGAGATCCTAAAGGCAATATGTTGCTGCCTATACAAGCCCTTTACGTCGGACCTCCCGATCTTGAGAGAAGAAAAACTCTCAATTGAGATATACATATGCTGAACACACTGTCTTTTTGGTAAACGATAGCAATCTAGCTGTAGCCTCAGCTCTCCTACAAGACCAATTGGTGCTCATGGAGCCTTGGTTGCACTGCTGGAACATCTGCGTCAATGCAGAGAAATTCATACACTTTACATCTACGCTGAACTACTTGACTTGCCCTGCCGTTTTTATCAATTTACCGCTTTTCAAAGAAGTTCCAATTTGAAGAACCTCGGTATGACATAAAACTTCATTGAATGAGTTAGCATTTCATGTCAAACTCAAAGCTCAACCTGTAAAACAAGCTGTTATTGTACAAGGCCATAATGAAATACATACATTGAAATTCTTTAAAGGTTTCAGTCCAAGCTGCTGCGGAGGATTGCATGTGCAGAGTGGTTTATCCGGAGCTCGGTTATTCACCAAGACTTGCAACGATAAAAGAAGATATCTTCAAGCACAGCACCGAACACTTCATTAGGTTGGAGGACCATATCAACCTGTAGGACAACAACAGGCAAACGTGACGCCTGAAAATGTAACGCCCCTATTATATAAAATGTTTATAATATAATTTTAAGATAAAATAATAACTTAACTCGGTATAGTTTAGAGTTTTTTAGAAATGGTATTGTTTGTTTGATGTTGTCAATAATTAAGTATTAAGCATTTTTCTTCTACTGGTAAATAATTAAGAAAGTGGGATCTGTGTTGTTGGAATAAAGGACAATATAAAAGGATGTGAGTTTTGAGTTTGTGACGATTGTATTGCAGTGTTTGCAGATTGGTGGGTAAGGTTAGTGTGTGAATTTTACTGTGTCGCTGTGTGATATGTTATTGGAATTGAAATTATTTGTTGTTGTGTTATTTGGGTTTTTGTAGTGGACTGAGGTGTTATTCGATATTATAGGTACCTTTGTATTTTTTAATGTGGTAGTGAGTCAGGTATTTACTGATATCTAAAAGGCTTAAGTTATTTGCTTTGGTAAGGGGGACTTTGTAAGCATTTCCAGCAGCTTCATCTGCTAATTCGTTGCCTGTTATTTTACAATGTCCGGCGACCAATTCCAGTAATATCTTTTTTATTATTTTTTGATGCTAATATTTTATTGATGGATATAAAATAATAATAATGCGATAATGCATAGCGATATTGAATTCTTTGAACTTTTGTTGGTAGATTTCGGAGGGGTTTCTTCATTCAGAGAGGTGAGAAGAAAGGTGTCGGTTATAATTTTCAGAGACCAAGGTTTTCGGTGTTGGTTGTGATGGGTGCTATTTTAAATTTTAAGTTGTTGCATTGTATTATAGTATCTTGAAGGGAGCATAGGAGTTTCGGTTGCCTTTTTGACTTGGTAATTTTTTTGTATATTTGTTCAATGGAAGAGTGTTTGGAGTTGAGTATAATTTTGAAGTTTTTGAGTATTGTTTGGGTCATTCTGTATTGGATATGTAGTATGTTCATGTTTTATACAGAAGATGATTAATTGGTGTGGTGGGAAAAGCGACAAAGGCTACTCTTATAGCTGAATGGTATATAGTTTTAAATTTGTTGAATGTTGTTTTTAGTGCCTTTCTACATAAGTATATACCACAGTCAATTTTTATAATTTTATGAGGTGTTGCAACTAAGTTTTTTGTTGGCAATGTACTTGATAATGTTAAGCCTTTTGGAAAGTTGTTACATGAGATTTTCGATGTGTTTGTCCCATCTATATATTTTATTTATAGTGATCCTGAGGATATTAAAGGAGTTTAAAGTTGGTAGATTGAATGGAGAAGTTGCAGTTTGTCTGGCGAAAAATATGCAGGTTCTTACATTTGTCTACAGAAAGTAATCCTTCAAAATAGCAACTCCATTGTTTGTTATCTGCAAATAAGGGGTCAATATATAGTGTGCTTTGTTTTTTACATATCCTGTGAACTATCGTGTAAGCAGTGAAATTAAATGTTCTGTATTTTGTTATTATTTTGTTGAGTTTGATGAGGGGTATCCTATTTTATTTTATAAAATCTTATTTTGGATTAAATTTTCTTATAAATTTTTTAAATCTTAATACTTAATAAATAATTTTTATTCTCAGCAATTATTATTATTTAATTAAAGAAATTTGAAAATAGCAATATTAAAACATATTCAAAAACTGTTTTCCACTTGTTCAATCTTTCTATCAATGACTGAATACTCTCCCTATTATGAATTAATTTTAAGTACACAGTTTGTTCGTTCTACTTATAGTATATTTTGATCTCTTTATAATGAATTTCCATACAGTTTATGTTTCTCTACAATGAACAAATTCTTCAGGTGGAAATTTAACTCTCATGCGATTTTCTCGCCATGTATTGAATTTTAAACAATTTTCTCTATGTAGCGAATCCAAAAGTGATACATTATGAGGGGATTCTGAAAAGTTGAAAATAAAAACAAATAAAAAGAGAAGGAAGTCCCTTCACTAACAATTTTGTCAGCAGTTTCCTGTGTTGAGTGAACAAAGTAAAAATTTAGCAGCGAAGTATAATTTCTCTTGAAAAATATATTTGATAGCCTTGACATATAATAATTTGTAATTTTTGTCTGTTTGTTTGTGCGCGCAACACATATATGCTACTCATTTTATTCAAAATCGAATAACTGAAAGATAAGAAGCTTTATTGTGAGCTACATTTAGTGTTTATTTCATCAAAATCGATCTACATCATCAAAAGGCATTAATTTTTATTTATTTATATATACAAGGTGTGTGTCAAAAGTTTCCGAACTTTTCAAAAAGAAAAAAAACTACAAAATAGTTTGGAATGA
>JBANCV010001180.1:0-18140 GCA_037040105.1 Amiota albilabris | reverse complement strand
TCTCCACCACGACAATGCGAGCTCTCACACATCGGCTCAAACAAGTGACTTTTTAAACACTCAAAACGTCGAATTGAGGGGTCATCCGCCCTATAGTCCAGTTTTGGTACCCAATGACTTCTTTTTATTCCCGCACACCAAAAATAAATTGCGAGGTCAACGTTTTCAGACGTTGAAGAAGCAGTTGGTGCGTTCAAATCACATGTCTTGGAGATACCTCATTCCGAGTGGAAAATTTTTTTTTTTTCTTTTGTAGATATGATGAATGTAGTATTAGAACAGAAAAACAAACAAACTATACTATTTTTAAATACATTGCGTTATATATGATAGTTACCATTAAATTTTTGATGATAAGTAATATCTTATAAAGTGAATTTAGAATATGTGTATATGTTACAAAAAAAAAATATTACAACAATGTTGAGCTGGATGCTATGCCGAAGTCTTTCCAGTTTTACCTTATATTGGAGTTGCAGTATTTGACCAGGAGCCGGAACAGAATAGTTTCGCATTTATTTAAATTAAATTTGAGATATCAACTATTTGTTTCGATTGTAATAAAGTCTTTCTGAAATTGTGTATTGATACACTCTATTTTATCTCCTTGGGAGTAGATGATTATATCGTCAGCAAAGGCTATCACATTATTAACTTGATTTAGCAAATCAAGGATAAAAAGGGTACATACAATTGGGATTGACTGTACCTTGATGTAGCTCATTATAGAGATTAAACAATCTTGTGCTCCTTAGATGTGTAAATTGTTTTGAGGAAATTATACTATGAATCGGGAATTTGCATTGAATTAATTTAAATATAAGTCCTTTGATCTATACGCTATCGAAAGCCTTTTATAAATCGACTAATTTTTTATTTAAATTCCATTGAATGTCTGTCAAAAGGTGGTATATTGCATGAGGGGTGGAGTGTTTGATTTTGAACCCAAATTGGCGCTCATTTGACAGATTGTTTATTTTACAGTATTTTCAATAGATCTGTTTATACAAATTTCGTATATTTTATTGATATTGATTGTAATGGGGAGTAAACTTATTGGACAAAGGTTATTCATATCCGAGGTATTTGCAATTCACATTGTCCTTTTTTGGTTCGAAAACAGCTGTTTTCGGTTTGCAAAACAGATGTTTGCTCATTCACAAAACTGGAGCGCCGAAGCGAAACCACAAAGTTGAAAGTGGAACAACTCTCGACTGTTGAGGCTTCTTGAAAACATCTGTGTAACTTGTTCCATACGATTTCATACATTATAATTATATACATTTCAACTTTTGTGTTTTGTTTCTTTGGAAGCGAAAACGATCGATCTGCAAGTTAAGGAATTATAAAAAAATTTCAATAAATCTTAAAAAACTGATTTAAATACAAAAAAAGTAATATGTATAATGAACAAAAGAAAACGGAACACCCTGTAATAATGCTGCTATTTTAAATAGATATGTTCAACCCTAATATCAACATTCACAACTTTTTAACACTTTTCTCAATGTGTGCAGAGAAGTCACATTTCCTCATTTCCTTTATCAAGTATTCTACGTGAAGTGAGCACGTTGTATTGTTTCTACAGGAGGAAAAAAGAATTTAAATTCAACAAATTTTTCTTAAAGCACACATCGACTAAATTACAACAAAAGTAAGAAAACTTTAAAATATATTCAAAATTAAAAAAAAAAAAACAAATTACATAATAATATTGCTATCAACGGCCGGCTGTTCTAGAACACAAAAATCACGCTGCCGGCGTATTTCACAATTATTGTTTTCCAATAAGAATAAAACAAACTATGGTAAACATGTAAAATATAAGCTACGTCGAAAAATATTTCGTTTTTTATATATTTTGTTTTAAAATATATATGGAACTGATTAGAGTGAAGAAACGAGTCGATTTAGTCATGACCGTCTGGATGTCTGATTTAAGAAACTTAAATCTGTGTGTACAATTCTACGCTGATAAAGTGTAATACATATCATTTTATTATTATCCATCCCTAAGCTTGTAAGATATTTTGCGGGTACAAGTATTACCCCATAGTCGAGTCCTCACTACTATAGAGATTGCACGTTACGTAAAAGAACAAGTTTCTGGAAGATTCTTCTTGCGAACCTTGAACTTTTTGAGGGGACTTTCCTTGTTACCATTTAAAGTACAATGGTTATCAAGTTTTGTATTTGTATTTATGTATGTATTTTAATTTCTCTAAGATTTGTAGTTTTCTGAAATCTTATTAGATTAAAACATTATTGGGGTAAAGAAGCAGATGTGAAACACAACTATTTTACAGGGAATTTATATTATTTTATAATCTTTTTAAGTGAAAATAACTTAGAATAAACATTAAAAACAAAGAAAAAATATTATCTCAACGTTATTAATGAAAATGAACGTGTTTCTTGGATCTGCCATAACGCAGTTTATTTTTTCAGCTATTTCAAGACTTGAAAAATATTAATTTCTTTTTACCGAAACGCACATTCTTGTCAAAATTAATTTTATAAAAAAAATTCAAAAATAGTTTAAGCTTCATAAAAAAAAAAAACAAAAAAACAAATTGCCATGGATGAACAATTAGAAATTGATACACGATAAAACATTACTCATAGCTGATTTCTATATAAATAGCATTGAAATGTTTTTATTTCATTATCAGATGTATCGTCTACCTATTTCTCTTGTGCGTTCCAACATTTGTCGGCACTTGGTAATGCGCAACTACGCTAAGGATGTCAAATTTGGCGCTGAAGTGCGGGCCATGATGTTACAGGGTGTCGATGTGCTAGCTGATGCCGTTGCAGTGACAATGGGCCCTAAGGGACGTAATGTTATCATTGAACAGTCATGGGGTTCACCAAAAATCACTAAAGATGGTGTCACCGTAGCTAAGTCCATTGAATTAAAAGACAAATTCCAAAATATTGGTGCCAAATTGGTCCAAGATGTTGCTAATAACACAAATGAGGAGGCTGGTGACGGCACCACAACAGCAACGGTGTTGGCTCGTGCCATTGCCAAGGAAGGGTTTGAAAAGATATCAAAGGGTGCAAATCCTGTTGAGATACGTCGTGGGGTCATGCTTGCTGTTGATACCGTTAAAAATAATTTAAAGGAAATGTCGCGTCCCGTAAACACACCCGAAGAAATCGCCCAAGTGGCCACCATCTCTGCAAACGGAGATGTTGCTATTGGCAATTTGATTAGTGAGGCTATGAAAAAGGTCGGTCGTGATGGTGTCATTACAGTCAAAGATGGCAAGACTCTTAATGATGAATTGGAAGTTATTGAAGGCATGAAATTCGATCGTGGCTACATTTCGCCATACTTTATCAACTCATCAAAGGGAGCAAAGGTTGAGTTTCAGGATGCATTGCTGTTGCTTTCAGAGAAAAAAATTTCATCTGTACAGAGCATTATACCAGCTCTAGAATTAGCAAACTCTCAACGTAAACCACTAATCATCATCGCTGAAGATATCGATGGTGAAGCTTTGAGCACATTGGTAGTAAACCGCTTGAAAATTGGTCTACAAGTTGCTGCCGTTAAGGCACCTGGTTTTGGCGACAACCGCAAATCTACTTTGACTGATATGGCCATAGCTTCTGGTGGCATTGTCTTTGGTGATGATGCCGATTTAGTTAAATTAGAAGATGTTCAAATCGGTGATTTGGGTAAGGTTGGTGAAGTTGTGATAACCAAAGATGATACTTTGTTGTTGAAGGGCAAGGGGACTAAGGAAAACATAGATCGTCGTGTACAACAAATCAAAGATCAAATAAGCGACACAACCTCTGAATATGAGAAGGAGAAATTACAGGAACGGTTGGCACGCTTGGCTTCGGGTGTGGCTCTTTTGCGTGTTGGTGGCTCTAGCGAAGTAGAGGTCAATGAGAAAAAGGACCGTGTTCATGATGCATTAAATGCAACACGGGCTGCTGTAGAAGAGGGTATTGTACCTGGTGGTGGCACTGCACTTCTTCGTTGCATCACCAAATTGAATTCGCTACAGGGTCAAAATGAAGATCAGGTAGGTGTTAAGATTACCTTATAAAAACTAATTATGTATATATATATATATATTTTTTTTTTTTTATAAATATTAGAATCTTGGCATAGAGATTGTACGACGTGCTTTGCGCATGCCTTGTTTGACCATCGCCAAAAATGCTGGCGTTGACGGTGCTATGGTCGTTGCCAGAGTGGAGGATAAATCTGGTGATTATGGTTATGATGCTATGAAGGGCGAATATGGCAACCTCATTGAAAAGGGTATTATTGATCCCACCAAAGTAGTGCGTACAGCAATCACAGATGCTTCCGGTGTGGCTTCGCTTTTGACAACAGCTGAAGCTGTTGTCATAGAAATTCCAAAAGAAGATGGTGCAGCTCCAGTCATGCCAGGCATGGGCGGTATGGGTGGAATGGGTGGCATGATGTAAAGCATGGAAAAATATTCACATCCAGCATCACCAAACAAAGAAATCAAGCTCCATACCCATACAAAAAAATCATATTTGAATTAATTTTTAAATTATAAGTGCTGACAATTTACGATAATCACACATACAGGCAATAACAAAACACGTAAAGTCAATAACAACTCACATCAGCAGCAAAATGGTCTTACTTTTATGATGATCTATTGGGGTCTCATATTGATTCCCCACTTTGTTCGCCTGATGTTGTTTATCTTTGTCAAGATCTTGTTCAATGTTTTTAAATGAAAAAATTCCTTAATTATAGTTTTACATGTTATATATGTAAATGAAGAGTTACTTTAGTTATTAAACCTCTTATAAGCGAGTTTGTCTTAAAAGTTATTGCTACCGGATGGTAAGAATCATTAAACATATATAAATAGTTGAAACTATAAAACAAATAAGATAAGAACATACTGAAGATTACGTAGCTTTTAACATAAAAATATATAACACATTAGTACTCTATGGGATGCACTGTACCCTCAAAATTATTACTATTTGTAATGGGAAATGATATAATTTAAACTGGCATGTAATGCAGACTTTTTAAAAAATATTTTCTTGCACAAATTTAGTTTTTGGTTAATAAAAAGAAAGTTGCCAAAAACTATGAAATTATGTTCCTATTGCTCTCTTAGCTAGTCGGACGTGTTTTTATCTTGCTCTGTTTTAATTTCATAATTTATCTGTGCACCTTCAAATTTAATTATTTTATTGGTTCGTTGTTTAAAAAGTGCATTTATTTGCATGACTGTTTTGGTATGTTTGTCGTATAAAATTCAGTGTTTTATTTCAATTTAAACATTTTTATACAGTGGAAACTCCATATAACGTTACTAAACTTAAAGTCTCTAAAACGTCGAACTTACTTGACTTTGCTGGGTTTAACTTTTTTGTTAGCCATTTTTTCTTCTTCTTTCTTCTCTCCATTTCTCAATAACGTCGCAAAATGCGCAGTCCTTTAATTGACGTTATATAGAGTTTCGATGTATTTCTTTTTTGTGGCAACAGCGCATTTTTCTTTTTGTTATTCCTGTTCATATTTTTCACCTTAATTTCTATTATATCAAAAAAGAATTTTTTTTTCTTTCTTTTTATGTATTCTTCTTAAGCGCGACGAGACGAGATAATCTAGCTATGCCCGTCTCTCTGTATGTATGCAAAATAGGGTCTTAGTTTTTGAGCTAAAGAGCTGAAATTTTCCACGAAGCTTTCTTTTTACCATACGCACCACGAGGAGGTACCTCCTGAACAAATCCCCAACTCAGTTTCATGTTCTTATTAGAAAAGCTTTTTTGTGCTATCATCTTGAATAATGGACATGGTTTGGATACTCCTAATTTTACGATGCCTATGGGGTAGATGGAACTACCGGTGACCAACGTACCCGATTGTAGCATATAGCGGAGACTAATACAATGACTAGTTGTAACACTGGTGCTTTAACTAGCCCTAAACAGCTTGTCGCTCTACCTCCTTCAAATTCTATTTTTGTATCTGCACTAGCTGAAGACACTATCGTAGCTGATGTTAACCACTACCTTTTATCTATACTTGCAACAATATTGAATGTGAATGCCACGAAAATTAAATTTTCTTTTAAAAGGTCCATTTTATCTTTTAAAATATCCGTTCCCCTTGATCATAGGGTCCTAACTTTTGACCGACTGGTTGTGTTGTATATGTATATAATTTTAAAAAACGTGTCATTGCTAATCTGCCTCAAACAGAGTCCACAAAAAACTGATTTCCTGCCGCCCTAAAACATCATTTTCTATGGATCCTTCTCACCTCAGTTTGATCATTCGTTTTCAGAAAGTCAAAAATAATAATAAATAATAGTCTCAAATAATTTTTCTTTCCATTCTGATGTAATTGTATTTGTTGAAACATGGCTTCGGCCAGATGTTCTTAATTCTGAATTGTTTCACAACAAATAGATCACCTTTAAGAAAG
This sequence comes from Amiota albilabris, assembly GCA_037040105.1. Taxonomy (NCBI): domain Eukaryota; kingdom Metazoa; phylum Arthropoda; class Insecta; order Diptera; family Drosophilidae; genus Amiota; species Amiota albilabris. The sequence continues at coordinate 11,687 of JBANCV010001180.1, read as the reverse complement.
ATCGCACTGATCGTGTTGGGGTGTGGAGTTGTGATTTCCATTAGAACTTCCATTGATGATATTATGTTCATTTGTGTGAAAATGGCATTTGTCAATTCTAGTTTTTTATTACACATTCCTATATCCCACCTGGGAGACTTCAATCTTTCAAATATTTCACCAATTAAAATGTATATAGCTAATAACATTAAGCGTATTTTAAACTTGGTTTTTACCGATAGTATAAATGATGTTTCCTTATTCAGAGTAATCCTCTTTCCACTCCTCAGGAGTTATATCATCTAACTTTGGAATTAAACATCATTCTAAACGGTTTTGGATATCTCTCCAATAAAGCCGATTTCTCTAAGCTTAACCATCTTCTTACAAAAACTGACTGATATTTGTATTCCTGTGATAATATCGAACTAGCCGTACAGTTTTTTTTACAAAGCTATGAAAACCTATTTCAAAATTTGTGTTCTGAAAATTAAACTAGAAACGTAAGCCTCGTACGCTAAATTGGTCTTCTCGTGATCTTATTAAGCTACGACATTTGAAAAATCGACTATTTAAAAAATGTAAAGGTCCGGTTTGTCTGCTGATTACACTATATATGCTGTATCCCGCAATAATTTTCAACACATAAATAATTACTGCTATCACACATGTCAAAGATGCTATTAAACGAGATCCTAGAAATTTTTATAAATTTATTGATATCAAGCTCTGGTTAGATTTATTCCCATCCTGTATGAAATTAAGTGGTGTTGAATGTTGTAACGATTTAGAATTTTCTAATCTATTTGCTAACTTTTTTCGTTGGTCAATTGGAGTTTGTCTAAAAACATCAAATGGATGTCGTATACACACAGACTTTAGTAAAGCTTTTGACTGTGTCTGTCATTTCTTACTCCTCAATTAAATACCTTTGGTTTTCTCCCTAATTTAGTTAGCTGGATTACTTCCTAATTTCCAGAATCCAAAGAGTTATTTTTAAAACAGCTTTATCTAAAATTATTCGTGTTACTACTGCTGTACATCAGGGCAGCCACCTTGGTCCGTTCTTGTTCAATATTTTCATTAACGATTTACCATCTGCCATTAAAAATTCAAACGTCTTGATGTACGCTGCTTATGTAAAGTTATACTTATCTATAGTATCTCCTGTCCAACAAATGTTTATACCACAAGGTCTTGATTCCTTGTCACAGTGGTGCAGCTTAAACTACCTCAGGCTTAATTGTAAGCAGTGTAAATCTATGTATTTTTACCATAAATATCTAATTGCTAACAGCTACCTTATCAATGATTCAATATGCGTTGTGCGTATCGGACCCATAATTTAAAACGTATAGTGACAGCACTAAATCTGTTCAAAAACAAATCTTGTGTTTTGACTGCGTAACTTTCAATGGATCCTAATATTAAGCTTCCTTCATACTATTGCCTCCTTAAGCTAATCGACCTCCCGTAATTTTCAAGTCGTAGTCACGGTGTCACGCTCTTTCACAATTTAATAGTTGGCTCCTCATCTTTGCTTGGTAACAAGCAAGCTAGGGTAACACGAAATTTGTCCCTTATATTTGTTGACACCTATAAATATATGTATGTATTTGCAACATTACGATCTGGTATTTAACTGTATTTCCTCCATTCAGCTAAAATCTAATCTTTTAACTCACCTTACCACTTATCATTCTATTAACTTTTTCATATCTATTTTTCTTACTTAATAAAATATATAATTTTTATTAATTAATTAACGCAAGATATAGGTTCAGTTTTAATTAAACATAATGCTAAGATAGCTATAGCCACAAAGTGGACACTTAGTTTTGTATTGCATGTCCGCTAACCCAAGTAGTTCAGTAGCCAAGGGAGGTCGTTGTTAAGAGTTTCTGGTTAATAAACTATTTAAATCGTCTTTTATGACGAGGGACGAATACTTCTTACTCAGGCAAGCTCTGTCTTCAGACTAACTTTTGCATCAACATGTTATTTCTTATGTTCTGTTTAACCAAAAGGTGTTTTCTAATTCAGGACATGGATGAGAAATATCAGCTTACGAATCACAGACTGACTAATTTTTTATTAAACAGAGGTTCATGAACTCTCTTGAGAAGTCAGTGCATTCTGGACCGCAGGGCGTATCAAGTTTAAAAGCGCTCGTGCTGTTTCTTAGAACTCTGGAGTAGCTACCACTAATGTGGAAGAGTCTTAAAGAGAGCCAGTTGCGACAGCAAAAGGTGATGCTTCCTCAAGTTCTGCGATGAAGCAGAAAAAAAACCCGTGGGCTGAGGCCTATCAGCTGATCGTCAAAGGCATCAAAGCTCATAAGCCGGTAACTCCTATGAGTTGCTCCGAGATGGCGCATATCGTGTTTACCCTCTTTCCGCAACAGCCTCATATGACCATGGATATTGGGAAAGAAACTCAGGTGATTAACAGCTTCCTTCCGGTCACCGCAGAAGTCCTGGATGTGGCAAAGGGGGAAAGTCACCCTGAACCGACTAGATTCCACATAGGTCCTAAAACTGGCATTAGCCCTACAGCCCAAATTTTTCGCAGACTTGTATAACCTTTGCCTATCCGAGGGAATCTTCTCTGAAAATCCAGAGACTGGTTCTTCTCACCAAACCGGGGAAACCACTAGGTGAACCGTCATCGTACAAGATAATTTGTCTTTTGGGCACTTGCCTGCCGTTCTTGAAAAAATCTTTGTGAACAGGCTAGAGTCAGAAATCCAGCTGGCATGAGGCCTATCCACGTCCCAGTTCGGCTTCAGGCGGAAGCGTTCAACTATTGACGCCATATCTAAAGTGAGCAAGATTGCGCAAGAAGCGATGTGCAGGTGGAGAAAAATAATACTGCCTAGTGATCATACTGGATATTAAGAACGACTTAAACTCAGCTAACTGGGATATGAGTATGGAGGCGCTCACCGACTTCGGAGCTGCAAACTACCTAGCAAGGATGATACAAAGCTACTTCTGCCAGCAGGTTCTCTTCTACGACACCACTGAGGCAGAGGTCACATACCACGTTACAGGGCTCTGTCTTAGGGCCCCTACTTTACTACATTATGTACGATGGCATCCTTAGACTCGGTTTTCCAGCCGGAGATAATCTGGTAGGGTGTACGAATGACATTACACTGGTAATTGTCGGCAAGCTCATCAGCGAGTCGGTTGTGCGCTGTAACATTCAGTCACATGGCAGTCGCAACCATCTCATCATGGCTAAGCAGTTTTGGTCTTAGTCTAGCAGAGCACAAAATGGAGGCACAACTTATTAGCAGTAGCAAGGCTATGGAAAGAGCTACAGTCATAGTCGGCAACACAGCATCGAGTCTAAAAATTCGCTGCTATGTTTTGGGGGTTACTCTAGACAACAGACTCCCCTTTAAGGAGCACGTTAGGTATGCCAGTGAGAGGGTGGCAAGAGCGTGTAACGCGCTCTTGAGGATATTGCTGAACTCAAGAGGGCTTAGATAAGGACGCAGGCTGCTCCTGATGAGTGCAACAAGATCCTTTATGCTGTACAGGGCGGTTGTCTGAATCAAAGCTATCGATAAGGTCTCGTATAGAAGACAACTTGTGCGCATCTATAGGCTTGTCGCTCTTAGGGTCATAAGGGCTTTCCGCACCGTATCGGAGGATGCCGCTTTAGTACTTGCGGGCTTAGTAATTATAGACCTGCTCGCAACGGGGTCAACTGATGCTTATGCATGAATATCGCGGCCCCAGAGGATGCAAGAGCTCTGAAAATCCGAATGAGAGGCTCTACACTCATGACGTAACAGCCTCGCTGGGAAAGGTCCCTAAAAGGCTGCTGGATATATAGCCTAATTCCCAGCTTAGTTAGATGGATTGGAAGATGTATTTTTACCTCACTCAACTACTGAGCGGATGCTTCAGGCAATACCTGTGCAGGTTCCAACACGACGATGAAGTGGCAAGCAGTGCGATGAAGACCCTGAGCATGTGCTATGCGAATGCGAAAGATTCGACAGAGGGCGGCAGAAGTTGAGGGATGCCCTTGGGGAGCAGCCATAGCTGTTTATACAGGGAACTTGCACTCCTTATAATGAAATTTTAGGGATCAAAGATTAAGAGAGATGGATCTCGTGTTCTAATACAGGGGTATTTTAATAATAAATTGGATGAACAAGATATGGGTACAAAGTACCTGAAAAAATGGATATGGAAAAGGTCGATTGAAAAAACTTTGCAAATAAGTCAGAGTCTTGGGTCATCAGCAGAAGGAAGTGTGGCAATAATAGTTAATAATAATTAATCAATAATCCTAAAAATGTATATAGTTAATAAGAACAATAGTGAATAGTTGACAACCCTACAAATGTAAACGACAACTTTGCATAAGAAAATAAATAAACGAAAAGACATTGGTCGCCGAACATTCAAGCTCTTCGGCCGAAAAGTAATCGCTACAACTTAGAAGTGGGATATAATTGCAACACAAAGAAGAGTAGTTATTTTATATAAAACTAAATAAATAAAAAATCCGCTTTGGCAGCGAAATTCCAACATATGTGAAATAAGAAAAGAAAAATATATCGAAGATGTTTTTCATATTTCAATTGTGCTACACACACAACGCGAGTATTTTGAGTTCAATTTACTGTGTAAAATAATATGAATAAAAAAAAACAGCAACAATAAAGAAAAAATACATGTAACTAACAGTAAAATAAAATGACAACGCTTAGAAGTGGTAAAGTTACAAACACTGTGGTCACAGACAATGTTGGCGAGGCGGTGTTAAAGATGTGGGCAGACAATGATAATAAAACAGCGACAACGGTAGAATACAATGACATAAAGAAACTACAATGGCATCTGAATTCGAAAACAAAGCAGTGGCAGGGAAGCGGAAACGGTAGAAAGGGACGATAAGAAAGAAGGCGACAGTCGAAATAAGCAACAACGCAAAGAAGTGTCAACAGCAGACAGCAACAACGAAAAGCAAAACAAAGGAAGAACAAAGAGCGTCAATGTAGAAAATAAGAGATCGATCGATGGACTTATGTGTGCAAAGAATACTGACAACTTTGACAATCAAATGGAAGACAAAATTATTTTATGCACAGGGAAATGCAACTAATGAGACCTGAAATGGAATTTATAAGGAAGGAAAAAGAAGTGTTGGAAAAAGAAAACGAGTTATTGAAATTTGGAAAAAACGTTCATCAAGAGCATGTTGTTATTTTATTCAAAGACTTGGTGTATGAATTTGACGCACTTGAGAACAATTCCATACATTGGAAAATTCAAATATTAGATATCAAAAAAGCTTACAATTTAGATGAACATAATAGGCGTGCCTTAATCGCCAACGAACTAAGAGCAAAAGCCCTTAAATGGTTTCAATCCCGTAAGGATATAATGTCTATGTTAATCGGTGTTTTACTGGAAGAAATAATCTTATTTTTTGAAAGTCTTTCGAGTCCACCTATATTAAAACGACAATTCGAATTACGTATTGTATATGGCTGGCAAATGAACGTTCCAAGATTACTTTTATGGAAGAAGCATACTGTCCAATCACATGAAAGTAAGCGGTTTTGACTTCTTGAGGGCATTCTAGACTGTCAACTACGTTCACAAGCTACCATGCAATGCTTAAAAACTTTTGGAGACTCAAGAAGATGCATCTACCAATATCAACTATAAGAAATAGTAATCGCGAAGAAAGAGGGTACCAAGCAGACACTACGAACAAGACAACAATTCGCTGTTTCAATCGAAACTCTGCAGGCCATATGGCAAGTGAATGCCGAAAACCAAAACGTGAAGAAGGAGCATGCTGAGATGGGTCACTTAGCTATAGATTGCAGTAAACACAATGCTCTATCAAAGCAACAAGGAAATGATGAATATGTAAGATATTTATATTAAAATTTTCACCCAATAGATATTAATTCTAAAATACGTTTAATAAGCCAAAAGTTTGTGGTAAGAAAGTCTATAATTTTAAAAACCCAACAAAAATTTTTCCATGGAATAAATTAGGGTATTATCAGAAAAGTGAAATGTAATATTGAATTTGAAAATAAAAATCTTTTGTTAAAAATGTTTGTAGTTCCAAATATAACAATGAATAATTCACGCAACTTTAGGTAAAGAGTTCCTAAAGAAAGCCAATCTACAATTAGTAATGGCAGTATAAAGTATCGGTAGCAAAGAACATGAAGAGCTAAGCTACGAGATAAAAAATAACATAATTAATCACACAAATCAAATTGAAAAAGAAATATCGGAAACCCTTTCTATTCAAATGGAAGCAAAAGAGAGTGTACCCTGTACAGATAATTGTAACCTTAGTTTTAATGAAGAAAACAGTTAACTAGTAATATTAAATAAACTATATCTGAAATGCCAGTAACACAATATAATATGAGACTATTTTTAAACAGTGGCTTTTCACATTCGGCTAGATGACTTACTCCTAAATGGAAGCATTAGACCAAGGAAGTCAGAATATACATCACCTAGAGTTAGCCAAAGGCCCTAGCAGCCAGTGCTACATCTCTCCTGTTAACTCTAAGTTTACTTAATGTTAGCAGTAATAATAAATAAAATAAAAATAAACATCACCTAGAGTACTAGTAATGAAAAAAATGGGGGACATTAGACTCTGTGTAGATTACAGAACACTTAACAAAATAACGCAAAAGACAATTATCCATTACCGTTGATTGAAGACTTATAGTGCGTTCACTCCAAACCGAATCAAGTTGATTCACTTTATCGTTCACACCGACGATTTTGAATCATGAACAACTGCTTTTTTGTTTTGGTTATACATTCAAATGGAATGTTGCGCGCACGTTAACTAAATTTAAACGTAAAATTTATGACAATTGCGTGATTTACAACCATTTGCAGGATATGCAAATAATTCTTGCAGCTCCCTTTTCACCCCTGCTACCTCATACTCATAATTATATGTGCATCATATATTTTCAAAATTAAAAAAGTACAAAAACTTATCAAAACTTTTGGTATGCAGTTTTGTTTGTAGTGCAATGTTACGAAATAACCAGAAAGATACCTTCGACTATGCCGAAGATGTTATACTCTTCAAGCATCCGCTAGAAAACGTTTTTACTCTCTGTTACAGTTTGAGTATCAACAAAGAATACAGTTTGAGTGGCATTATATTGTACAATTACTCTTTATAAGTTTGTCATTTAATGTGGATTTGTACGTAATGATGATTGTATGAAATTTACATGGTTGAAAGTCATAAAGCATGGGGGGTACCCCTCCCTGTGGTCCGATTCGACTCGTTCCGACAAATATATTGTGCATGGTAAAAATAAACCTATGTACAAAATTTCAGCTCGTCTGTCTGTATGTATGCAAAATAGTCCCTCAGTTTTTGAGCTAGAGATCTAAAATTTGGTAAGAAGCTTTCTTTTTACCATACGCAGTACATTTGTCGAAATCAGCGAAATCGGATCACTAGGAGGTACCTCCCATTCAAACCCCACAATCAAATTCATGTTTTTATTAGGAAAACACAATAAGTTTCGGATTCATATTCATCAACCATGCAAATTTCCAGATCCTAAGATTCGATTCGAGATCGTATAGCTCCAATACCAAAAAACGTTTTCTAGGGGCTAGTGTATAACATCTTCGGCATAGTCGAAGATACCCTTCTTTCTGGTTATTTCGTAACATTGCAATACAAATAAAGCTGAATACCCAAAATTTTAAAAAAAGTTGTTATACGTTTTTAATTTTCAAAAAATATGATGTACGTATTATTATTTGTATGAGCTACGTATTTCATCGAAATATTAGCAAGAAATTTTAAAAGCGCATCCATTCTTGATCCGAATCACATTCTACAATAACAACCCCTGAATGACGTCATTTTCCCTTGTGGTTATTGTCGAAACTGATGCGAATATATAGCCGCATCAAAATGGATTCGAATCCGCTACGGTGTGAATACAACATTATTTGAGAACTTGGCGGATAAATCAATATTTACACCTTTAGATCTAAAAAGTGCGTTTTACGAAGTAACAATGAATTAAAAATCTGTAGAGAATACATCATTTATTATACCACTAGGTCGTCAATACCAATTCGTAAAAATACCATTTGTACTACAAATTATAAAAGAAGATGGAATTTCCCATCCCATCTTTTACTTTTCGAAATGAACTACAGAACACGAAGCAAAATACCATAGTTTTGAACTTGAAACACTGGGTATAATATATGTACTTCGCAGATTCAGAATCTATTTACACGGTTGAACATTTAAAATTGTAACAGACTGTAATTCACTTATTTTAACACTTAAAATAAATAAAATGTGTACATCCCTGAATTTTAGCGGATTTGATGCCTATTTGACGACGATATAGACAATTGCGACCGTCTGACCTGACCCTAGGCATTTTTAAACTGCCTCTATCCCACGACTAATTTCTCTACTCAAAAAAACAACGGGATTCTCATATTAAGAAAAAACACAAACAACGACGATATAATCTGCTAGTCTACACGGAAAAATTGCCCAGCACTGCTAAGAGTGAACTTTCAAAAAAACCGAATCTAAGCATATGAACAACGGAAACACAAATTTGTGTGGGTAATTTTGTGAAAACTTAATTAAACATATTTTAATTTAAAAAAACCAAAAATGTAAGTATGGCACTCGTTTGTTTAAAAGTTGCGCGTGTGCCATCGTACAAGTGATAGAAGAAAAACTTCTTAAATACAGAGAGATATAGAACATTTTATACAACATTTGCTTTAGGCATGAGCAAAGGTACATTCATATTGCTCACTTCAGTATATTCCCATGAATGCATACACAAATTTAATGTACTGTGCACATATTTCGCAATGTAGAATTTTTGAGAAAGAAGAAGAGTAAATTTTTTTCCTTTGTACAAACGCTATGCATAGCAGAAAGACGATGCCTCCTGCCATCAAACTAGAACAAAAGCGAATACAACACAGCTTTGCGTGTTTCTCGTTTTCTCTTCTTCGTACATTCGCTTGTTTGTGCACAACACACAAGCTGTTTGCTTGCACGTTGCTGTTGTGAAATTGCAATACCTTTATTGACTTTTACGGTAGATTTTCCAAAAATTTTATTATTAGTTGTGGGTATGGTTATAGATATACACACTCTGTGAAAATTTGAAGATTCTACGTACTATACTTCATGAGATTCAGACATCGAAAAACGTTACATTTTGTATTTTTTCACCAAAAATTTTATACTTAATTTTTGTCTAACGCCGCTAAAGAAGTTTCACTTAAAAAAAATTAATTAAATTGATTCAGTACAGATTGCCTGAAAGCATTGCATACAACGCCCATATAAAAAAATTTATATACTAGTATATTAATTTATTTGGTAGAAAAAAGAATGAAGTAATAAAATTAAAGAAAATATATTTATTAGTTTATTTCCTTTTTTGCTTGTTCGATTTCCTTAAGCTTAAGATTTTTATTACATTTTTTGTTCACCAATTTTTATCTTATTAATTCAAGTTTAGTTTTTGGATTTGAGTTTTTAATTTGTTCACAATATTTTATTAGTTTTATTTATTTACAAAATAATAATGCAGTTCAGTTTTTCAATTTTTTAATCAATAGAAGTAACACGACTTTCTACTTCAAGAGCTTCTTCTCCAAGGTAAAGCTTACTAACTTATCTTACTACCTAAGCTAGGGCACATGCAAGTGCCGTTACTTAATCTGAGCAAACAGCTTTCAATTGCAGTCGACAATAACGTTGCTCATGGTTATTCATTGTAACGTTATAACTTTTACAGCATTTTTGGATCGGATTATTTCACAATTACGAAGAGTGGAAATTATTCAGATAATAAAATACTGTAAAAGTTATTTTAAACATATTTTGAAGGGCAAATATCAGTATTAGTGTATTATGTTCTGCGTTACTCCCCTTCACTTTGTAAGAAATCCGTCTTCCGATGCATATTATAATGTATAATCTAATTACAATAATTTTTACCTCAGATAATTAAATTTTTTCTGTGACATATTTAACATTGTTTGGTACTCATAAATTAGTAGAAATACAAATCCAATAATAAATTTAACATGATGATTTTGTTTATTTATATTAGCAATACATTGGTTGATGTCTGTAACAAGGAATAATTTGTTTTGGTAGTCATAAGAGATGTTTAAAGGTCGACCTCATTTTCCTAAGGATCGTTAGAAGCATTATTTTCACTGTCATGGGGCCTGTGATTAAAGTTGCTTTTGTTAATGATTTTCTTTTTCATGAACTGTGCTTTGTGATGAACAAAGTCTCTGCCTATGTTGGTTTCTACAAATCTCCTGTCATCATATTGTGTAATTCTCCCAGTTTTTCTAAATGAATTTTGTAATCTATTGCAGTCTTTCCTGTTTTCATTTAATCTGTAGATTTTTCTTCTTTATTTAATTGATTATTATAGGCTGGGGTACCTGCATAAAGAAATATATCTGCCGACGTTCTGCCGGTGACACTATGTTTAAGTTTGTGGTTGTAAACGTATAATACAGTTTCTATTTTCATTTGTTTCTCTTCAACGTATTGCTCAGTGTTTATAACTCTTATTCTTAGTTTTATGAAATTACTCAATATCCGAGATTCCTGTTTTTGTTGTTGTCTCTACTACTTCTACGTTTTCTGTTTTTAACCGTTGTTTTATTGAATTAGTTGTGAATGCTTGGTCTCTTGATTTTTTCTGGTTTGCTCATTTGCGTAAATATTTGTAACAGTGCCATTTATTTTGCCTGCTAGCATTCGTTTATGATATTTTTAATTAATTTTTTTGAGTCAGGGTAGAAATGAGTTTCTTTAAATTGTAACATCTTCTCAATTCCTGGGTGCAATAGTTTAATGTGATTTTTTAAAATGAGTTCTTTAAACTCGGTATAGGTTCGAATGTCTATCAATTTCAGGTGTGTACAAACTATGGTCGTTGTTTTTGTTGAAATCTCTTCTTTATATGCCTCCTGTATACTAAGCAAAACTGCGTCGTTCTCAATCAAACAGAAATGTTCGATCAATAGTTGTTTGCTATTTTTATTTGCCTTTATCATTTCGGTATCAAATTACTGTTGTCTTTATCAGCGCTGTGTACAGTGGAATTCTCGAAAGTGCGTCCGCTACGTTGTTTGTTTTATCCTAAATGTTTTTGATTGCAAAATTTTCCATCTTTGGAACTTCATATTTGGTTCTTTCATGTTTGATAGCCAAACAAATGGTTTATGGTTACGTAGCACTTCAAATGCACGACCAGAAAGATAGTGTCTAAAATATTGCACTACCCATACTATTGCCAACAGTTCTCTTTCTATGGTGCTATAATGTTGTTTGTGATCATTTAATGTTCGACTTGCATAACATATTGGTTTCTTCTCCTGAGAAAGTACTGCTCCTATAGCAACGTTACTGGTATCCGTTGTAAACTGGAATTTTTTGCTAAAGTTAGGGCATGTCAAGATTTAACTTTTCGAAGATGTTTTTATAATTTTCGTTATTTATGTTTATGTTGCAATAATGTGTGTCATCTCGTCGTGTTCGGTCATAAGCGCGCACGAGTAAATAGCGAATTTGATATCAAAAGAAAACAAAACTGTTCAAATTGATACGTCCTAACGGGACTTCTTGTGTCTGTATTGTTTGAG